>JBAMBR010006498.1:0-52472 GCA_037044475.1 Zaprionus obscuricornis | reverse complement strand
AATACATACATACGCATACCTACATATATTCTAATCAAACACAAAACGAAACCTTTACTTTACGCGAACACCACACAACCCTTTTCGTATTAATTCGCAAAAGGTGGCATAAAGTAATGCCTCCTCGAAACAAACATAACTAAGCCCCTTTTGACATATAACTTAAATTATTTAATATTTATCAATGACAAAGTTATACAATGGAAATTAAATGGCTATATGAACAATTATGATGAATTAAAAATCCTAATTGCTAACAAAAGCCCAGATATTTCGCGAACATTATTCTTGTTAAAGTGATGCTTCAATATCAATGCCACCATTATTTTTAATAAATTGAAGAGCTGTTGCTGGTCAACCGCCGTTGCATCCATTGTGTGGCTTTGAGCAATCAATCAAATTCTGTTCAGATAGGGAGACCAGGTGAGTAAATGACGACCTTCCAGTGCACCGAGTGTAGAGAATGACCAGCATGAGCCACAGCTACCCTGATTCTTGACGAGAGTGACGGCGCCACGAGAACGTCAATCAATGTTAGAGGAAATTTGAATTCTGGCTGAAGGAGTATAAGTGTAATCGACAGCAGAATGAAGTTGGAGGGAATTTGAATTCTGGCTGAAGGAGTAAAAATGTAATCGACAGCAGAATGAAGTTCCGAAGAATCAATGTAGGAAAGAACATATTCTACGAATTCCTCGGGCAACATGTCCGTAAATTGATTCACAGCCATCTCATAAGTATCCTCAAAAATCATACTCCGCACCAACAGTTCCTGTACATCCTTATAGTCTTTATTATCACTGAGGCCATGCACGTTTGGATTCTGCTGTTGGCGTTTATCAAAAATTGTATATACTTTGTGGGGTCTACCATACCTTCCTACGCGATGGTATAAACTCGTGGTTAAAATAAATATATTTTCGGTTTCATACTTTTGCAGTCGGATAAGAAATCTTTTCATACCATCGTTCCAATATTAGCAATATGATAGGTATATGAGTCGTACAAGTGTTGACTAAACTCAAATCATGAATTTTTTAGCCGGATAGCTTAACAATTATGCCTATTGATCCTACGGACATGAACACAATATCAATTTTAAATTTTATTTTGTAAGGAGATTAGTACTAGCAAGAAAATGGCTAAATCATAAAAGCTAAGTTGCCGTTATCCCCTTGTAGTATTAGAAGGAAACATTCCATATAAATATATTCGTATCGACAGATTGTTCCTATGGAAGCTATATGATATAGTGCGCCTATCCGGATTCTTTTGACAGAGAGAAACATTCGTTATGTCTTAAACTAAATCTTTGTTATTTTTCAATGTCTTTTATATGCAAAGTATTATCATTTATTAATATACACAAGATCTACTTGTGGTAGTATCTAAGGCCAGAATACGTATTCTGTTCTGTTTAGCTTTTATACCAAAGGGTAAACACCATAGCTGGCAATGGCACACTGATTATTCCTGTTGCGTGCCATCTTAACATAACCGGCCTCACCCCAACCAGTGCCCCATGAGTTCTTGACCAACCAGTAGTCTCCACCGTTGCTCTGTGAACCGTAACCAACAACAACAACACCATGGTTAACACTGTCAGTACATGATGCGTCATTAAAGACGCCAGACTTATAATGTTGCAGCTGGGAGGCATCAATAGCAACTGAAATTGGACCCTTTTCGGCAACGGCCACAGCCAAGGCAGCTTCATTTCCTGCAACATAGGCAACATCGGAAACAGTTGCGCCAACATTATTCTTGTTGAAGCGGCAGACTCCATCAATGCCTTCATAGGGATACGATGCTTCAGTATCAATGCCACCGTTAGTTTTAATAAATTGAAGAGCTGTTGCTGGCCAACCGCCGTTGCATCCATTGTTTTGCTTTGAGCAATCAACCAAATTCTGTTCAGATAGGGAGACCAGGCGATTAGTCTTCAAGAAATGACGACCTTCCAGTGCACCGAGTGCAGAGAATGACCAGCATGAGCCACAGCTACCCTGATTTTTGACGGGAGTGACGGCGCCACGAGAACGCCAATCAACGCTAGAGGGAATTTGAGTTCTGGCTGAAGGAGTATAAGTGTAGTCGACATTAGAAAGAAGTTCCGAAGAATCAATGTTGGAAAGAACATATTCTACGAATTCCTCGGGCAACATGTCCGTAAATTGATTCACAGCCATTTCATAAGTCTCGAGTCCGGCGGCATAACGTGCGTTATGTTTTTCGATCAACTCCTTGTTATCCTCAAAAATTTTACTCCTCACCAACAGTTCCTGTGCATTCTTATAGTCTTTGTTATGCATCAACGTAAAAGTCTGAAATTCAGGTTTAACTACGGGCTGTAAGCACAAGGCTGCCTGGGTAAACCCAATAAAGGCTAGAACTGCAATAGTGGCTTTCATTTTGACCAAACAACTCTTGGACACTGATGTTAGGCCAGTGAACTTCTCTTTTATATATCGCTAAAAAAATCATTGAGTTCATATATTTATTTACTAATGAATCAACCAATCTTGTTTAAAGTGTTTGACAACCTTTGAAGTGCATAATATTATTATATATTTCCCACTTCGAAACATGTGTTCGAATGATTAAGACCAATTTGAATTGCCAATTATTATCAGTTTTTAGCATGTTCACAAGAAAAACTGTACTATATACATTTGTTTAAAAGATAATGTTACATATTATATTTGTATTTCCAAACATATTTTTTGTCACAGAATTTTACACATTACATACATACATATGTTGTGTAAGTTTCAGTCGGACAGTTTAACATACAAAACATCATTTTCGACAGGTCGGTTTTTATGACAACTATATAATATAGTGATCCAATCTGGTGGGGTCCGCCTTATATCTTGTTTATGGGCTTAAGAAATATGTATAGCATGTTTTATTGAGTCAGTTTTAAAACTGAGTGGCTGAGGACATGCACATTTGGATTCTGATGTTGACATTTATCAAATATTTATATACTTTGTGGGGTCAATTATACATACTATTCGGTGGTATAAACTCGTGACCAAAATAAATATATCATGCAGCTGGGTATAGCAAGAAAATAAGTTATCTTCAGTTCATATGGCAGCTATATGATATAGTGGTTCAATTTGGACCAAATTTATATAAGACGTATGTTTCTGTCGGATAGCTTAATAAACAAATAATCATAATAAAAAAATATATTTTTATCCAATCGTTACTATGGCAGCTGTATAATAGAGTGGTCCTATCCGGGTTCTTTTCAGAGAGAGAAACATTGGTTATGTCTATAATCAAATTTTTGTTATTTTCCAGAGTCTTTTATATGCAAAGTATTATTATTTATTAATATACACAAGATACATGTGGTAGTGTCTAAGGCACGGAAAACTTATTCTGTTCTGTTTAGTTTTTAGACAAAAGGATAAGCACCATAGCTGGCAATGGCCCACTGATTATTCCTATTGCGGGCCATTTTAACATAACCGGCCTCACACCAACCAGAGTCCCATGAGTTCTTGACCAACCAGTAGTCTTCACGTTGCTCTGTGAACCGCAACTAACAACGACAACACCATGGTTAACACTGTCAGTATATGATGCGTCATTGTAAGACGCCAGACTTATAATGTTAGAACTGGAAGGCATCGATGGCGCCAATGACCACAGCCAAGGCAGCTTCATTTCCTGCACTATAGGCAACATCGGAAACTGTTGCGCCAACATTATTCTTGTTAAAGTGATGCTTCAATATCAATGCCACCATTATTTTTAATAAATTGAAGAGCTGTTGCTGGTCAACCGCCGTTGCATCTATTGTGTGGCTTTGAGCAATCAATCAAATTCTGTTCAGATAGGGAGACCAGGTGAGTAACCAGCATGAGCCACAGCTACCCTGATTCTTGGCGGGAGTGACGGCGCCACGAGAACGTCAATCAATGTTAGAGGAAATTTGAATTCTGGCTGAAGGAGTATAAGTGTAATCGACAGCAGAATGAAGTTGGAGGGAATTTGAATTCTGGCTGAAGGAGTATAAGTGTAATCGACAGCAGAATGAAGTTGGAGGGAATTTGAATTCTGGCTGAAGGAGTAAAAATGTAATCGACAGCAGAATGAAGTTCCGAAGAATCAATGTAGGAAAGAACATATTCTACGAATTCCTCGGGCAACATGTCCGTAAATTGATTCACAGCCATCTCATAAGTATCCTCAAAAATCATACTCCGCACCAACAGTTCCTGTACATCCTTATAGTCTTTATTATCACTGAGGCCATGCACGTTTGGATTCTGCTGTTGGCGTTTATCAAAAATTGTATATACTTTGTGGGGTCTACCATACCTTCCTACGCGATGGTATAAACTCGTGGTTAAAATAAATATATTTTCGGTTTCATACTTTTGCAGTCGGATAAGAAATCTTTTCATACCATCGTTCCAATATTAGCAATGTGATAGGTATATGAGTCGTACAAGTGTTGACTAAACTCAAATCATGAATTTTGTAGCCTGATAGCTTAACAATTATGCCTATTGATCCTACGGACATGAACTTTTGGATTGGGTAAAAATAATATACCTTCTGGAGGGGCTTAAAAAATAGTTGAATAAGGACGCAATATCAATTTTAAATATCATTTTGTTAGGAGATTAGTACTAGCAAGAAAATGGGTAAATCATAAAAGCTAAGTTGCCGTTATCCCCTTGTAGTATTAGAAGAAAACATTCCATATAAATATATTCGTATCGACAGATTGTTCCTATGGAAGCTATATGATATAGTGCGCCTATCCGGATTCTTTTGACAGAGAGAAACATTCGTTATGTCTAAAACTAAATCTTTGTTATTTTTCAGTTTCTTTTATATGCAAAGTATTATCATTTATTAATATACACAAGATCTACTTGTGGTAGTGTCTAAGGCCAGAATACGTATTCTGTTCTGTTTTGCTTTTATACCAAAGGGTAAACACCATAGCTGGCAATGGCACACTGATTATTTCTGTTGCGTGCCATCTTAACATAACCGGCCTCACCCCAACCAGTGCCCCATGAGTTCTTGACCAACCAGTAGTCTCCACCGTTGCTCTGTGAACCGTAACCAACAACAACAACACCATGGTTAACACTGTCAGTACATGATGCGTCATTAAAGACGCCAGACTTATAATGTTGCAGCTGGGAGGCATCAATGGCAACTGAAATTGGACCCTTTTCGGCAACGGCCACAGCCAAGGCAGCTTCATTTCCTGCAACATAGGCAACATCGTAAACAGTTGCGCCAACATTATTCTTGTTGAAGCGGCTGACTCCATCAATGCCTTCATAGGGATACGATGCTTCAGTATCAATGCCACCGTTATTTTTAATAAATTGAAGAGCTGTTGCTGGCCAACCGCCGTTGCATCCATTGTTTTGCTTTGAGCATTCAACCAAATTCTGTTCAGATAGGGAGACCAGGCGATTAGTCTTCAAGAAATGACGACCTTCCAGTGCGCCGAGTGCAGAGAATGATCAGCATGAGCCACAGCTACCCTGATTTTTGACGGGAGTGACGGCGCCACGAGAACGCCAATCAACGCTAGAGGGAATTTGAATTCTGGCTGAAGGAGTATAAGTGTAGTCGACACCAGAAAGAAGTTCCGAAGAATCAATGTTGGAAAGAACATATTCTACGAATTCCTCGGGCAACATGTCCGTAAATTGATTCACAGCTATTTCATAAGTCTCGAGTCCGGCGGCATAACGTGCGTTATGTTTTTCAATCAACTCCTTGTTATCCTCAAAAATTTTACTCCGCACCAACAGTTCCTGTGCATTCTTATAGTCTTTATTATGCATCAACGTAAAAGTCTGAAATTCAGGTTTAACTACGGGCTGTAAGCACAAGGCTGCCTGGGTAAACCCAATAAAGGCTAGAACTGCAATAATATTTATTTACTAATGAATCAACCAATCTTGTTTAAAGTGTTTGACAACCCTTGAAGTGCATAATATTATTATATATTTCCCACTTCGAAACATGTGTTCGAATGATTAAGACCAAACTGAATTGACAATTTCTTATCAGTTCTTAGCATTTTCAAAAGAACAACTTTATGCAGACTAATACTATTAATACTAATATATTCATGTATATAAAAGATGATATTACATATTATTCTTATATTTCTAAGTATATGTTTTGCTACATACTGTATGTACAGTTACTCCCAATTTCGTGCAAAGGCTTACATAAATTGTATGTTGTTTTTTCCGCTAAACTATAACAGGTAGAAACAAAAACGGAGTTTTTTAAAGTAGTCTGTTAACTTTTATTCGAATCTTCAATGTTTATCTAATTCATTTTATTACTTTTAAAAATAATAATAAAAAAAAAACGAATACTACTGATGTTTTGGACCTTTTAACAAAATTCAGATGCAAGATTGCTTCCAAATTGTAACTTACGTTAAAGATAGGTGTCTGGGCAAGTGGAATCATCGAATGTGTACTGTTCCAGATTTTATTGTTTTTTAACAACAAGCACACAGTTTTCGACTCCCGAACACGAGCGTCGCGAAATAAGCTGTGAGTAACTATAGAACTTACAATTTCAATTATATAATGTTGATATGACTTTGATTTTTTTTTTTAAATCTATTTCTTATATTGTTGCTTTTATTTCAAATAATAATATAAATATAAATAGTAAGAGCACAAGAACCATTTTTAATTTGATTTTTATTATTCATTTTTTCTTTTCACGCACAAGCATATATGTCTGTTGTAAGTAGGAACACGAACATGAAAGTAGAAAAAACAAGTAAGGAAAGCTTCATTCGTGTGCACCCCTGTACCCTTGAATAAAATATAACTGTACTTCTGTTCTGCATAGGAAAGACAAAACTCTGATGAAACAGCTCACACTACGAGCTCTGCCTGTACAGTACAGTGAGCATAATATAGTCTTCCATGATTTTTAATTTTCCTAGAATAAATGATAAACACCATAGCTGGCAATTTTACATTGGTTTTGTCTATTGCGAGCCATGCGTATATATCCATTTTCACCCTAACTAGTGTCCCATGAATTCTTCACTATCCAGTAATCGCCGCCGCTTTCATCATGACCGTAACCGACAACTACAACACCATGATTGACACTTCCGTTGCATGATGGTTCATTGAAGACTCCAGACTTATAATGTTGATATAAAGATGCATCGCTTGCCACTGAAATTGGATCTTTTTTTTCCTTTAGTACGATTCAAACTTGGCATGTGGATCATTCTCGGCCTGAACGTGTCCAATTAATACAGCCATAATAATAGCTTTCATTTTGAGAAACTTGATGAAACTGAATACACTTAATAAATCGCATTGCCATTTTTATATCAATCAATTCGTACTTTTTATCGTTCATACTGTTGAAGGTTAAAAATAATTACTTATCATATTTTTGTGTGTTGAGTCATGTCAAGTGCATCTTGCATGCATTTTCAACTAGGTTTCAGAAAGTTCAACAGACTGCAATTGATAAGAAATGTGATAAAAATCTTTTCTTAAAATTGGTTTATAACACTATTGTGATAGATTTAATGCAACAGTTTATTCATGATTTATGACATTTTTGATATACATATAGTTGCATTCACCAAAAAATATTACGCAGGATACTTTGCAAACCTGTATAAGAAGGCTAAAGAAGTAGTAAGCGAAAAGTGCGCGACACAACTATCAGCTATGATATATATATATAGTCAAATATTGCAATCCTCTAAATGAATGGAGGCTTGCCTCCCTACTCACTGCCTTCTAAAAGCCAGTCTGAGTTTGAGAAATTAAGAGATGTAGTTGTCACACCTGCAGAACTGCGTGCCACCTTCATTAAAGAAGCTTGCAAACATCAGCGACAAGCTAATAGCAACAACGACATGTACTTGTACAACGAGTACATTAACATTTACGAAAGTGACAACTACAAGTACTTGCACAACGAGTAATAGTACAAGCTATCAATCAAGTTATGCAATGGCAACGGCTGGAGCCATATGTTCAACGCAAATTTCTTCGAGTGCATCAAGCTCTGCTGTTAATCTACTTTCGGTAAAAGGTTGTTCATTTCAAGCTCCGATGATGTCCCTTTGCAAGAAGCAAAAAAAAATCTGACAAGGCAACAAAAACAATACAAAAATCGAAGCCAACTATCAATATTATTAAAGGGCGTTCATCGGCCACTACATCCGTGGCAGGACTTCAAAATAACCGCTTTTGCTGCCTTAGCTGATGAAGTAGATTTATGGCAGTAGATTTATGGAGCTGGACGATGCATTCCAGCAAGAGCAAGAAGAAGCTAACCAGCAAAGTAAATCTGAACATGAACTGCAGAAAAACACAATACCTAAGCCTCCGGCCATCTGTGTGCCGCATGTTAACAAAATGGCAAAACTAGAGCAGGCCCTCAAAACTGTGGCTACGCCTGACGAGTACGACATTCGCACGTCCAAGTTTGGAATCTCGCGTATATATACAACAAACTCCCGTACATTCCGAGCTGTTGTCAACATGCTATCCACACAAAACTGCGAGTTCTGGCATCATCAGCTAAGGGAAAACAAACCCTGCAGACTGGTGTTAAAAGATATTCACCCTAACGTGCCAAAAGAACTAGTTGAACGCACCTTTTCTGATAAAAGCTTTACAGTTCTCAACATTTATTGCCCCAGAAAGCCAGACTGGCGCAAAATTCCAGTCAATGAGAATGATCATGATGAATCTGTCAACTTTAACACAAGACAAAATATGTTCTACGTTAACCTGATGAATACCCCAAATATTAAAGAGGCACTCACAATAACTCAAATAGGTCATCATAGAGTCACAGTCACCTATAGCTAGACCCAACAAAGAGCTGGTGCAATGCTATAGATGCCAAGGTTTCGGGCATACACGCAATTACTGCCTTAAAAAGCCTGTCTGTGGTAAATGTTCAGGCGATCACGAAACCAACTGCAAAGTGTGTGTAGCCCATTCCAACGAGAAGTACATATGTGCCAACTGCGGTGAGGATTATATGTCAAGCTAGCCCTTAAAGCTTGGTCAGAATTGGTCTGAACAAAAAACTAAAGCCATAGGCATGGCTACCAGTTAATGGACTGCAGAACAGTACCAGCAATAATCAAAGAAAAGGAAAGTGGGTTCTCATATGCTGATTTGGTAAAATCAAATGGTGAGGAACATGTACCAGTTAAACCAGGGTTCGGTCGATCTCGCAATGCTAATGAAAATCCTAGTCAAGATGACAGATTCAGCGTTCTAGAAAAAGCGGTCCATGACATAAAATCCAGATTGGATCAAATGTTTAAACTTATTCAGGAAACGATGGAAACTGTTTGTTTCTATCTATCACCTTTTGTGACCTGGTACAAAAACTTATATCAGAATGACCAATATACGACTAAAAATCGGATTGTGGAAAGCACGAGGATTGATCAACATCGTTGAAGAGCTTCGACCTTTCCTTTATGCCAACAAAATCGACATAATGCTTATAACTGAAACTCATATGCGTCCTGGACAAAAAATATACCTACCTGGATACGACCAATACTACGCTAATCACCCCAGTGGTACCTCAAAGAGTGGCGCTGCTGTGCAAATTCACTCGAGTATTTCACACTCCCAGACTGAGCCCATTTCATGGATGAAGTTACAAGCAGCTAGTGTTAATATCATGACGAACGGTGGATGCATCAAAGTTTCCTCCCTTTACCTTCCTCCCAGTGAACCTTGGAGTAAGGCTGACTTTGACCAGCTGCTTGCGGCCTTGGGTAATAGGTTCATTGCAGGCGGAGATTTCAATGCCAAACATCAATGGTGGGGCAACCTAAGATCATGCACTCGAGGAAGGAGATTGCAAGACGCCATAACAAGCAGCACATGCCAAATTCTTGCTACAGGAGACCCAACTTTCTACTCATATAATACACAGCTTACTCTCTCGGCACTTGACTTCTTCATATATAATGGAATCGTGTCCAACAAGTTATCTATTCAACTTTCACATGAACTTTCTTCGGACCACTTACCAGTAATAGCATATCTACATCAAACACCACAGATCAAACAGAGGAAGCAGTATATTCTCCCACATGGCTGTCGAACTGAGGTATTTAGAACAGATCTAGAGAACAGAATATACCTGAACATGAAAATAAATTGCCCGGAAAATAAAGACGATGCAGTCTCTATTTTTATGCGTAATATATCCCTGGCTGCATCCTTTTCGGCACCAGTAACTTCATGCACTCAAAGTCAACGTCGGAAAACTACGATACCCCCAAATGTTGCCGCGCTCCTGAGCATGAAAAGAATAGTCCGAAAAGAATACGTAAAAACGAGAGATTTACGTATTTACCAAATCTACAAACGACTTTCTAAAAAAAGCACTGTTATTTATAGTGCTACTTCTTAACAGTATACTCAGTCTGGGGTATTTTCCTACCATCTGGAAGAACGCGCTAATTACAATGATTCCGAAACCAGAGAAACAGCTTACTGAAGTCGATGGATACCGGCCAATCAGCCTCCTTCCAGCATTGGTAAAGATGACAGAAAGGATTATTCTGAACCGCATCCTTGAACTTAAGTCGGCGGCACGACGAATACCAAAGTGGCAGTTTGGTTTCCGAAGAAGGCACGGCACTCCGGAACAACTCAACCGTGTTGTCAACTTCGCCCTGGATGCCATGGAGCGCAAGATGTACGCAGTTTCGGTGTTTATGGACATCAAACAGGCGTTTGATAGAGTGTGGCAAGATGGTCTACTTTTCAAACTAAGAGACATACTTACCCCACAGTTGTTTCAGCTTGTCAGAAGTTTTCTCTGGACAGAAGTTTCAGTGTCGTCGTTGATGGAGTAAAATCATCCTCAGGTACCAAATGAAGTGCCAACTGTTTGGGTTGGCAGCTTCCTCCTTGGTGTGGAGCGAGGCCTATCTAATACCTCTGCCGATCTATGGTATCACGGCAACCGGTTGTAAAACGCAACTCCACGCCGAGCTACATGCTCTACTGCAATCGGTATTAAACCACAGCCACCACGATACTCCTCGAAGGGCCGCATTAACCACGCGCGTTCCTGGCTTCCCGTGATACCAGAAAATTATGTAGTCTCCGGTCAGACTCCGTACTACGAGGTACTACCAATTTCAACTCCAAACAGTAACGGGTTGGTGACCCACAAATTGAACACAGCTGCATGGAATAGAATGCAATACCAACAAAGTCAGCATGCACGATGGTACGGTCAAGGGCATGCTTCATGGGCATTTCCTTCTCACCGGTCAGAGCGAGGCCTATTCCTTCCTCTTTATAAACGTGGCATTACTAGTTGTCCATAGGCCAAATCGCCCAACGACGACCAGCTTGTGTCCCCACATATCCACTAAGGATGTGACGCTTGAGGGGGATTCGTTAAGACCACCTCCTTTTAAACCTCAGAATGCCTGTGGTACCAGGCAACCGCCTGGTCAGGACTCGTATCCCGAAGGATACTTCCGGTTTCAGCCCCATGAAGCGCGGGGACTGGTAGCTCCCCTCCCTAAGGAGAACGTTAAATTCCCCGCATACATTCAAACATACGCCCCGATACATACACACCCCATACATACAAACATACACACACGCATCATTCATTCCTGCCTCCAGGAACGCACGGACGGCGTCTTGCAAATGTCACACGTGCAAATTCATTCAACCTATTTACCCTATCACTAGTGGATAGTTCTTGACTTACGTCAAACCCGCCACTTATCTGAACAACAACAACTTGTGGCGCGACAATAATAACATATCGTTTTTCAACATGTTCCTTATCAGAGGCTGTGGCATTATTAGATTGATTGAATTGTCGCGTTACCGTTAGCCAAGGTGTCCAAGCGCTTAGTTTTCGCACTTCGGCACAGCTCTGCATATTGCATTCCTCATAGTCGAGACGACAGCCCGTGCAGTCCAATCCGCCATTTAACGGTCTGGGATCATCACATTCCCTTCGCAGCATACGAAAACCCGCACCACACTGCGCGCTACATTCGCTCCACTCGCCCCAAGGCCCCCAGCCACCATCGACAGGCGTCGGTTTGGCCACTGGGCAGGTAGGCAAATGGCCAATACACTTCGGCATGCTCGGAGCCCAGACACATGCGGCCACCGTTTGCAAGACGTGGATTACCTCAACGACGACTCCTTGTCTTTACTGCAATGCCACAAGTTTGGGAGCAGGGTGACCAATCGAACCAATCTGTCCACCCGCCATGTTGACTGCAATTCGTTACTTGAGTATTGACCCCCGTGCAAATGCTTCCACCATGTTGTGGCAGAGGCTTGTTACAAATACGTTTTCGACACAAACAATTGCTGTCCGTCTGCTCGTGCTGCTCACATTTTTCCCATTGAGACCACGTCGACCAACCGCCATCGATGGGTGCATTGAGCACTGGGCACTGGAATTGTGTTGGTTGTAGCCACGGCTGTTTCACGTGACGATCAAATGGAGTGCAACGTTCCACAAGTTCATTCCATCCACAATATGGATCCATAGCATTGAAGCAGCTATATTGGGAAATATGACGACTACAACGCTGGGCAGGAATACGTGTTAAAGCCAAATCTGTGCCCAGATACAGAGACTTATTTATTTTTAGGTAAGACATGTGCAATAAAGCACTGCTACCAGTATCGTCTGCTTGCCACAGTTCCACAAGGCATGTCTGTACATGCTGCTCATCCTGACCTTTTTCAGTATCTCGATCTTGCTTTTCGGTTCCACTGTATTTAACCGTTAATTTCTTAATGTGATTGCCACTGCTAGACACAAAGAGAACATGTATTTTTTCAGTCTTGGTCTTTATGATATCCAATGCAATATGCTTAATTCTTTCTAGACGCGAATAATACAATGGTTGAGTTCCAATCGGTTGAATCACTTGATTCATCAGCTGATATCGGGAACTTTCTAACAAATATCCAAAGGCTGTCGTACCACTGGCACATTGAAACTGACGTTGGCGAGTATTTACCGTCTTCAAGGCAGCATCCGCATGTTCTTGATGCTTAAATACGCCTTCAAATGTATCATTGATGGCACTGAGATTGTAGGCACATACGGCAGAGCCATAAATACTGTTCCTATAGACCAAAACGAACCGAATACATACGATTAAATCACATAGAAATCTCAAGCTATGGTACCCAGACTTACCCCGATGTACTGAATGGTCCGATTCAGCATATGTCATTCTTTGAATCTCATCGAAATAATATGGATAATCTCCCGGTAAGGAACAATTAAATCTTGCCTTAATAAACGATGTCCAATTATCTCTCAACAATTGAACTCCGCTAGCATCATCGTTGCAGATATGTGCAATGCGCGAATAAAATACAAATCTGCCAGCCTCAAAGCTCCCCACAAACTGTGCTGCATTCAGCCAATTGTTGTTGTATTGTTTGGTACGCAGAAAAAGTTTTCTATCAATCTAAATTCGGAGAAGAAAGGAAATTATAGAGAATAAAATCAAGATAACATAACAACTGAGAACACTATAGAAATTATAGAGGTTGACTTATATTCTGAATTACCCAAGAATGATATTGAAATATCTTGTAAAATTAGCTTGCACTTTAACAAGAAATCAAAAATAACCAACCAAATATAATATTATGATATACAGATAGAAATATTGATACTGTTAAAAGTTTTCATTTAAAAGGACAGATCGATAGATTGCCAAAATAGAAAATATAATTAATTATAGTAGATAAATGTAAAGTTAAACAGATTAAAAAATATATAGATTTAGATTAAAAGATTAAGAAAACTATGGATTGAATTAGTATTAACAGAAAATATTTTACTATAATATATAGATATCTCAGTAAATGTTTAAACGTAGGACTAACCCCATTGGAAGGTACGGGGGAACGCATAATGGCCACATCGCTGCCAGAAAAATCAGTTGCGGTACCTGCAAACGTATTCCCATTCGACGACAAGAGGCTGGTACTGTTCGCCTGTGGATGAAATGGGCACGCCACCATCAAATTCGGTGACGTTGAGATTCTCCATCTACAGAAAAATAAATTAGATATTATAGCGTGTATCGTGGTCGCCATTCGCTAGTGCTCTGTTAATTGAAAATCTGTCCACAGATTTCTAATGTGGCCTACTCAAACATGCTTTGCAAATGCCAGATCCGGCATTATCTGTAGGGATCGTGCATCTGGCTGGTAATTTCTTTGAGACATGTCTTAATTATAGGGGCAATAAAACGGCGACAGATATGAACATGTACCTATATGTATGTATGCGGTCACATCTCAAAAATGGACAGTAGTAAAACTTACATTTCCACTGAATAACGAATTTTTATAATCTCGGAATATTTAAGCTAACTGTTTGGGAATTTGGAAATCTGATTCAATTGCCAGTTCGCCTAATAACATAGTTTCAAGTCGTTGCCATTCCCCAAAGTTCAGCTGTCACCGAAAAAAAAAATTAAAATCAAATTTCTCAGCTATTTATATGTATTTTTATGGTAACTAATTTTTTTTAGAAACATAACTACATTTTATTCTTTTGAATATTATATTTTTTTCAGAATTGTTTAACAATTCAATATGTTTTATATTTAATTTTAAATTAAGCTTATAGAGAGTTTGGTGCCCCAATTGAATTGAAAGTTGCATAACTTTCAGGATTATGAACCGATTTTGGCCAAATGCGTACAGAGCGTCAACATAATTGTACATTTCAAGCGTTCTAAGTGTTCCGAAATTGCTAATTAGGTCATTAATTAAATATTTAGAAACCTCATGGTACGCACTCGCCAATTTTAAGTTGATTATATTATATAAATTTATACATTATATATTTATTTCATTCGTGCTACGCACTCGACAATTTTAAGTTAATTTTATTAAATAAATTTATACATTATATATTTATTTTGCTAGTGACACGCACTCGCCATTTTTAATTTAATTCCAACATATATATATATTTTAATTAAAATTAATACATTTTCGTAAAATAATTAAGATTAATAAATTTTATTATATTTATTTATATTGTGATTAAAAAAAAATAAAAAAATCGTTTCAAGAATCGAACCGCGGATCACTAGCTCGCAAGTTCAACCGTCTAACAACTGAGCCACAATCTTTCCAAGTTTGAGAAAGAAAAAACACTAAAATATTGGCAAAAATCCAAAATAAACTGGATCTGCCTGCAACTAATACAAGCATTTTGCCAAAAAAAAAATGGAGTCTCTAGCTCTTGTAGTCTCCGAGATCTGTGTGTTCATACGGACGTACAGACCGACAGACGGACATGGTCCAATCGACTCGGCTATTGATCCTGAGTCAGAATATATACACTTTATGGGGTCGGCCACGCCTCTTTATGGGTGTTGCTGAAGTCACAAAGTCAATATACTCTTGGTACCCAATGAGCACCTGCACAACCATGTCAAAGGCTCGATCTGCCTGCCCGCCGTTATTAACGGAGCTCGAACACAGTTCTGTTATTACGGCTATTCGCCGTAATTCCAGAATGACTGTTTACCAAGAACAGCTCCAATTCTAAAGGAAAGTTTTTCCAATACCATTTTCATAGGTTACGGTACATATCAGAGTCGCCCGTAAAAAATCTCTGATTTCCGTTAATAGTTAATAGGCAAGAGCGATTATTTTTTGCAGATAAGCTTATTTTAAAGCACTAGACTTCTGGAATCATGTTATATTCTCTTTGGAATCAACACAAAAGTTTTAGTATGGAAGAAAAGAGTAGAAGCGTCCAACAAAGAAAATGAAGTCGGCATTGCTAAACATGATTGTAGTGCTATAATAGTGTGGAAGTGTATGGCAGCAAGTGGTGTGGGAAACATAATTTTTATACTCGGTGCCCTATGGGTACCAAGAGTATATTGGGTTAGTGACAAGAGCAAATGTATGTAACACCCATAAGGAGGCGTGGCCGACCCCATAAAGTATATATATTCTGACTCAGGATCAACAGCCGAGTCGATTGGAGCATGTCCGTCTGTCCGTCTGTACGTCCGTACGAACACACAGATCTCGGAGACTATAAGAGATAGAGACTTCATTTTATTTTGCATAGTGTTTGTAGTGTTTGCAGGCAGATCAAGTTTATTTTGGATTTTTGCCACGCCCCCCTCCGCCTCCACAAATCGATAAAAACGATTTTAAGCAAACCCAGACAAGCTACAGTTTTGGTACAAAGTTAGAATATGTTTATCTGGACGTTGTGTACAAATTTCAAATTTCAAAAGTTGAGAGGCGTACGCTTGCTTGCTGTTCTCACCCCATACGCCGCAACATTTACTCAGTGTTTCTCACACTTGTGAAGAGTGTGGCTCAGTGGTTAGAGGGTTGAACTCGCGTGCATGAGGTTTAGAAATCAATTTAAAGGAAAGAGCCTAAAAATTGGGCCTTAAAACGTGACTTTTTGTGCCAGTGGCATAACGACCGAAACATACGTCACATAATACAAAGTTTTTTCTGCTTTATAATATCAAAAATTAGCTGGAATCATATCATCCAAAGCTTCAGAGCTCCTCCGGAACTCAATCCTATTGAGCCTTTATAGTGTTTGCTCGAAAGAAACATCCAGAAGCACACAATTACTTCAAAGAATGCTCATAGAGGTAATAGTGAAGGAAGGTAATAGTGTGGCAAAATGACGACTGCAGAAACAACGAAACTTGTAAACTCGATGCCAAAAGACATTGTAGAAGCTTTGCATAGAGGGGGGTACCCTACAAGTTATTGAAAAGGGTACAAATTCCATTACATGTAGGTTAAAGTACGCAGACTTTTGTGTGCACATATTTTTGTAGAGTTAAAGCACTAAGCATATAATAATGAGAACTATTTTTCGTTACGCTCTTGTGTACTCTCCGACAAGCGTTCGGTTTTTTGCCGAATAGTGTGGGACCTGAAGTTGCTAAAGCATCAGTATAGCTTAATTTCGCTGTTTTGTGCCTCTATATATTATATGCTTAGTGGTTAAAGTTAAAATTATATATCAAATATATCAAATTGTTAAACAATTCTAAAAAAAAAATATAATATTAAAGTTTATTCTCTTTAAAAAAATTAGCTAAAAATACGTATAAAGAATTGAAAAGCTTGCGTTTGATGTTTAATTTTAAGTATATTTTTGGGTGTATGCAAATTTGTGTTGCCGAGTGTATGTATATATGTCATTAACATCGACAGCATATTCAAAAACTGCATTCCGTCTGTCCGTCCGTTAGTTCTAAGTCATATTTAACCAGTGGCCCTAAGCAGTATAAAAGTCAAAACTAGTCGGATCGGACTATCATATCTCATAGCTGCCATAAGAATGATAAATCGAAATGGAAATGAAATGAATGAACTAAGTTTAGTTACTACTTATATGTACTTGTCTACCAAATTTGGTCCACATCTGTCCACATATTATATAGCGACCATAGGAACAATTGGTCAAGCAATGAATTTTTGTATAAAAAGTTTTCGCTTAAGCATATTAAGCAACCCAAAGTTCTTATTTTTTTTTTTAAATATCAAATTCGATGCAGAAAAATTTGCATAAAACTTTACAACTATATATGTATGAATATTTATTAAGACTCTTACAAAAGGTGTTGTCAAAACACATTATTTATATTATTTTTTAAATTTAATATGAAAATTGGTATTATAAATTAATGTAATTATACTAAATTATAATTTAAATGAAATCATGACAATTTCACAATCAATATACAAAATAATTTTAGACGTCATGAGGGAGCCACAAATAGATAATGTAACGGTTTAATCCAATAAATTATAATAATTTCATACGAACAATAGGAAGTTAACTCAGTGCAACGAGCGATAGGTGTAAAATTTCAAGCTGAAAGATTTTGATTAAGTTTGTATATTAATTAAGAATTTAAAGTGGTTTTATTAGTTCAATTTATCAATACAAAAATGTTTGAACTAAATGTAGATAAATATTTGATACATCTATAAAAAAAACATTGGAAATTTTATTGAAATGGAAATCTGACTCAGTGATGCTGATAGAGATTCTTCTGGATCTAACCAAATTTCTGTAGCTCGATCTCCTTTATTAATGCATATATATATTACGTACTTTATTTTATAGTACCTTTAATCTGAATAAATACTTATAGGATATTATAATAATTTGAATTAATTGTGTATTGTCTACATTAACATAATTTTAGGCAAAAAACCTCAAATCAACGATTGATCTTCAGTAGTTCGAACGATCACATTTCTCACACATTTGTATTTAATTATTGATTTATAGTTTACATAATTCCAATATGAAATACGTACATAATTTCCATTTAAATTAGTTGTCAAACGAGTAATGCTTACGGATTTGTCTTATCGGCAGCAAATATGATAAGTTCTCTGACTTTCTCTGTATGTGCATGAACCTGATCACGACTCGGGTCAAAGCCATCTTCTTTTTTCTAATAATTTAGTTTAGTACTGAATTTTCAATTATATTTAGAAATCAAATGTCATTCGGTTACTTCAAATCTTCCATTCTTTTTATTAAAATACCGATAGTCACAAGTCGATAGTTTTGATAGTTCTGGTGATACTCCATGGTTATATAACGTTATCATTTGATTATTATATATAATTACTTTGATTATTATCACAAGTGTTGTGATATAATCGATTTTCGAGCAATCGTTTGTTTTTTTTTAGATATTATGGATATTGCATTGATACTATCTCAGATATATATCTAGCTGTAAGCAATCGTTATCCATTATTTTCATGGAACATTATATCTTAGACTAATGTATCATATTACTGCGTTTTTAATGACTTATTTTGTGGTTGAAAAGTTGCTTAGCATGGCAAATTTGATTGCTTTATTTAAATTTCTTTGTCGTGATTTGTTGTCGACGAAAGTAAATTTTATGATTATGCTACTACCTAGTATAAAACATAGTTATCGAAGATTTCACACCATGTAAACTTTTTATACAAAAACTATTCTTTAACATATACATATGTATATGTATATATATATATGTATAATTTTAATTTAATCATTTATCGGATATTTATCAGTTCTTTACAAACTACTACGCAAATAAAATATATTTGCAATACATTTTTATACATACAAGGAGGATTGTGGCAAAATGACGACTGCCGAAACAGTGAAACTTGTAAACTCGATGCCAAAAGACATTGTGAAAACTTTTCACAGAGAGGGGTACCCCTCAAATTATTGCAAAAGGTATAATATCCATTATATGTAGGTTAAAGTAAGATGTACGCAGACTTTTGTGGGTACATATATTTGTAGAGTTTAACTTAAAATTAAATATGAAATATATTGAATTGTTAAACAATTCTGAAAAATATAATATTAAAGTTTATTCTCTTTAAAAAAATTAGTTAAAAATACGTATAAATAATCGAAAACTTTTTTTTTTTTTTTTTTTTAAATTTGTATATTTTAATATTTAACTTGTGTTCTGCTACCTTATTGGCAGCTTTACAAGTTGTACCCTAAAAAACTAATAACAATTAATCATATTATGATGTTACTATATCCATTATTATATCTATATCTACCTATTAGTTAACAAAATTATACTAGGAAGGTCCTGTGGATGGTACCTCTTATGTCTTTTCTTTCTTGGAGCATTTCTTAGCCTTCTCGCTAATGAGTTGGGATGAAAATCCATTCTCTGCAGAAAGTTACCCGAATGCTTCTGGATAACATCGCCAACCTTGGGGACCTTGAGATCCTTCTCAATATCTCTCGTGGGTATGTACCAGGGGGCATACAGTATTTTAGTATTTTTGCTTGCGCTACTCTTATTTTATTTAAATTTGATTTAGCTGCAATGCCTAAATTTGGACAGCATAACCCCAGATCGGGGTAAGGACGGCTTCATAGATATGCACTTTACTGCGTAGGGAAAGCTTACTGGGCGGTGCAAGTAGCCACGCCATTTTTGTCATAACATGGTGGTGTGCATTTTAAAGCATTCTGTCTAGAATAACACCAAGGTACTTTTGACTTCGTTTGTGCGTCAATATGGAGCCTTGCAGGGTTATATTTCCGCTGGACAGTGGTCTTGTGGCGAATGTAATGTTTGCACACTTGCTGCTGTTGATGCCTATGTTCCATTTCTGGGCCAAGCTTCAAAGGAGCTTACGTACTGCAGCAGTGCTTCAGTAGCAATGCCAATGCTTACGCTTCTTGTTAGCACTGCAGTATCATCGGCATACGTTGCTATTAATATGTCCTCTTCTAAGCCCGTGATGGTTCTGCGGTAAGGCACGTCAGCTGTGTAGAGCGTATACAGGGTAGGACCTGGGCTACACCTGAGTTGATAGGACGCTTTGTTGATTTTACTCAATCAACAACGACTCTGAAACTTCTGTCCACGAGAAAATTTCTGACGAGCTGAAACAACTGATGTCCATAAAGATCGATTTTTTGGCCTTCAGCGATTTTATAAGATGCTCTACTTCTTTCAGCGTAACCGGTTTTTAAGTCAACGACATTTGGAATGGAGTCTCCAATTGCAGCTCGACTGCTCTTCGTGTAACGTCGTTTGTAAAATTAAATGGCATGAATCTATTTTCCAGGCTGTCTGCAAATATTTCAGCCTTTTCTTGGTTGGAGAAACACCATCCATCGGTGGGGTTCTTAATGGGGGCTTTTTTGATTGTTTGTGTGTTCAGGCTACTTGTAAGTCTCCAAAGAGATTAATTTGTGGATGCATCCAGACTAGCTTCCTGTAGAATCCCATCTATCTTGTCTTGCTTCGCTCTGGCAAGGGCTTTTTGAACACGATTAGTAAGTCGTTTGTAGATTTGGTAGATACGTAAATTTCTCGTTTTTACGTATTCTTTTCGGACTATTCTTTTCATGCTCAGGAGCGCGGCAACATTTGGGGGTATCGTAGTTTTCCGACGTTGACTTTGAGTGCATGAAGTTACTGGTGCCGAAAAGGATGCAGCCAGGGATATATTACGCATAAAAATAGAGACTGCATCGTCTTTATTTTCCGGGCAATTTATTTTCATGTTCAGGTATATTCTGTTCTCTAGATCTGTTCTAAATACCTCAGTTCGACAGCCATGTGGGAGAATATACTGCTTCCTCTGTTTGATCTGTGGTGTTTGATGTAGATATGCTATTACTGGTAAGTGGTCCGAAGAAAGTTCATGTGAAAGTTGAATAGATAACTTGTTGGACACGATTCCATTATATATGAAGAAGTCAAGTGCCGAGAGAGTAAGCTGTGTATTATATGAGTAGAAAGTTGGGTCTCCTGTAGCAAGAATTTGGCATGTGCTGCTTGTTATGGCGTCTTGCAATCTCCTTCCTCGAGTGCATGATCTTAGGTTGCCCCACCATTGATGTTTGGCATTGAAATCTCCGCCTGCAATGAACCTATTACCTAAGGCCGCAAGCAGCTGGTCAAAGTCAGCCTTACTCCAAGGTTCACTGGGAGGAAGGTAAAGGGAGGAAACTTTGATGCATCCACCGTTCGTCATGATATTAACACTAGCTGCTTGTAACTTCATCCATGAAATGGGCTCAGTCTGGGAGTGTGAAATACTCGAGTGAATTTGCACAGCAGCGCCACTCTTTGAGGTACCACTGGGGTGATTAGCGTAGTATTGGTCGTATCCAGGTAGGTATATTTTTTGTCCAGGACGCATATGAGTTTCAGTTATAAGCATTATGTCGATTTTGTTGGCATAAAGGAAAGGTCGAAGCTCTTCAACGATGTTGATCAATCCTCGTGCGTTCCACAATCCGATTTTTAGTCGCATATTGATCATTCTGATATAAGTTTTTGTACCAGGTCACGAAAGGCTCTGTTTGCTTCCTGAATAAGTTTGAACATTTGATCCAATCTGGATTTTATGTCATGGACCGCTGTTTTCCAGAATGCTGAATCTGTCATCTTGTCTAGGATTTTCATTAGCATTGCGAGATCGAGAGAAGACTGGTTTTACTGGTATCTGTTCCTCACCACTTGATTTTACCAAATCAGCATATGAGAGCCCACTTCTAACTGCAGCGTGTGCTGTTGGACCTTTTCTTTGATTATTTCTGGTACTGTTCTGCAGTCCATTAACTGGTAGCCATGCCTCTGGCTTTAGTTTTTGTTCAGACCAATTCTGACCAAGCTTTAAGGGCTAGCTTGACATATAATCCTCACCGCAGTTGGCACATATGTACTTCTCGTTGGAATTGGCTACACACACTTTGGAGTTGGTTTCGTGATCACCTAAACATTTACCACAGACAGGCTTTTTAAGGCAGTAATTGCGTGTATGCCCGAAACCTTGGCATCTATAGCATTGCACCAGCTCTTTGTTGGGTCTAGCTATAGGGATTGTGACTCTATGACGACCTATTTGAGTTATTGTGAGTGCATCTTTAATATTTGGGTATTCATCAGGTTAACGTAGAACATATTTTGTCTTGTTTTAAAGTTGACAGATTCTTCATCATCATTCTCATTGACTGGAATGTTGCGCTAGTCTGGCTTTCTGGGGCAATAAATGTTGAGAACTGTAAAGCCTTTGTCAGAAAAGGTGCGCTCAATTAGTTCTTTTGGCACGTTAGGATGAATATCTTTTAACACCAGTCTGCAGGGTTTGTTTTCCCTTAGCTGATGATGCCACAACTCGCAGTTTTGTGTGGATAGCATGTTGTGAACAGCTCGGAATGTACGGGAGTTTGTTGTATATATACGTGAGATTCCAAACTTGGACGTGCGAATGTCGTACTCGTCAGGCATAGCCACAGGTTTGAGGGCCTGCTCCAGAGGCCGGAGGCTTAGGCGTTATGTTTTTCTGCAGTTCATGTTCAGATTCAGATGAACGCTCTTTAATAATATTGATAGTTGGCTTCGGTTTTTGTATTGTTTTTGTTGCCTTGTCAGATTTTTTTGCTTCTTGCAAAGGGACATCATCGGAACTTAAAATGAACAACCTTTTACCGAAAGTAGATTAACAGCAGAGCTTGATGCACTCGTAGCACTTAGCGTTAAACCATATGGCTCCAGCCTGTGACATTGCCATTTCATATCTTGATTGATAGCTTGTACTAGTAGATGTTAAGGTACTCGTTGTGCAAGTACTTGTAGTCGTCACATTCGTATATGTTAATGTACTCAATGTACTAGTACATGTCGTTGTTGCTATTAGCTTGTCGCTGAAGTTCGCAAGCTCTTTAATGAAGTTGGTACGCAGTGCTGCAGGTATGCCAACTACATCTCTCATTTTCTCAAACTCAGGCTGCCTGTTAGAAGTCTGTGAGTAGGGAGGCAAGCCTTCATTCATTTAGAAGATTGCAATATTTGACTGAGCAAATATACAATTACCTATCATCAATAAAGGATTCATCCTAAAAGTAGGCTCCAACTCATGATCAAAGCTTGAGAGTTCCCAAGACACAAGCCGGGGCTTTCTGGCTGTCGATACACGAACCACAGTTTTCGGGCACTCAAACAGCTGTTCGTAAAAACACGTGGCAGAGCGCTAGCGCTGCGCAACCACACCACAATTACTTTAAAATGTGTAATTATATGCACAGCACTGTTAAATTTCACAGGTCTCAGTGACTAGATAAGTCACTGCAATTGTAAGTGCCACAATTAAGGGCACTTTTTTCTTTTTTTTATTATTTTAATATCACATAAGAAAGATATTAGGGATGTGTTGTTCAGCTGGTCACACCCGAATGTGATGAATGTTTTATAGTCACTTCTATTAAGGTTTTATATATAATTAGATAAAGCTTTCTTATCGGTAGCAATATATATAAGAAACTCAAACGTTAAAGTTTGTAATAAATTAGAATTAAACAAATAAGAAAGTTATAGTCGAGTATGCTCGACTATATAATACTCGGTGCCCAAAGTTATATTATATATTTATTTAGCTCGTGCTGCGCACTCGCCAATTTTAAGTTAATTTAAAAAAAAAATTAAAAAAAAAGAAAAATAAAATCGCTTCGAGAATCGAACCGCGAACCTCATACACGCGAGTTTAACCCTCTAACCACTGAGCCACACTCTTTACAAGTGTGAGAACACTGAGTAAATGTTGCCGTGTGTAGGGTGAGAACAGCAAGCAAGCGTACGCTATAGAGACCAAAATTCAGTCCTGTAGCTTGGCTGGGTGTGCGCAAAAATCCAAAATAAACTTGATCTGCCTGCAAACACTACAATCACTTTGCAAATAAAATAAAGTCTCTAGCTCTTTTAGTCTCCGAGATCTGTGTGTTCATACGGACGTACAGACGGACAGACGGACATGCTCCAATCGACTCGGCTGTTGATCCTGAGTCAGTCAATATATATATTTTATGGGGTCGGCCACGCCTCCTTATGGGTGTTACATACATTTGCTGCTGTCACTAACCCAATATACTCTTGGTACCCATAGCGCACCGAGTATAATAATAAAAGTAAAATTAACATTAAAAATAAACTAAATACAATTATTGAGTTTAAAAATTCTGGAACATTTGATTTAACTTTCTCACAATATTTTATTAGAAAAACTTTGGATAAGCTAAGGGCTAAAGATTACAACTTGTGCAGGCATTTTGTGAAAATCAAAAAATGTGTCGCAAATAATTCACTCCAGACACAGACTAGTATAATATACAGTATATATAGTATACAGATACAGAAAAAGCCATCTTGGGGAGAGTGAAAATCGTATAAGTACAGGGTAAATAGAAAGAGTGCAGAAGATTATAACAGCTGCTTGGAAATATCATATTCCGAAAAATCTTTTGTCTCGTGATATAATTCGTGCGTAACTACACACATACATTAGAGGTGAACAAACTCTGTTGCGCATGCGTCGTTATTTCGTAGATGACGATATTATCCTCCTGTCGTTGTCCAATTTCAAAACATAATATATATTCGTCCATTTCCGCTGGGTTCAATGAACTGCAAATGATCCTGAAACAGTGTGAATAGACAAAAAATTAGGATAAGAAATACTTGCAGGTACAGTCTATAAATTTAATTCAATGTTTTATATTGTATAAAAAGAACTCTACAATAACGCTGCAAATTATACAAAATAATATATAATAATTAATTTTGTTTAAGTCTACAAAAAATATTACAAACCTGTATTATATTTTTATGTTGCTAAAATCAAGAGCTCTTGATTTGAAATTTTTGTGGGCCACAGGCATCTAATCAATAGCGCAACGTGCAAGAGCTCAGCATCACACGCATCTCAACATCTTAGGCTAAACTATTTTTAGACGTCCGTGTCACGCAACTTCGTCTAGTTAGTACCCGATTCCCCATGTAGCGCATCATGTTGCCAATAGGGCTGTTGTTAGGGGCTGTCTTCTGTGTGAGGCTCGAGCAACGTTTCAATTGCATTCCAACAAGCGTTCCGTACGGAATAGGGATACGCAAGACAATGTATATGATTTCGAATTGGATTATCAGTGAATGTGAATTGAAAGTTTTCGTGACATCATATTAACTTTTAAATAAATTCAAAAATACAATCATCATAGCATCATGATCAATTCCTGAATGAACAAAAAATAAGTGTTAAAATGTTTTAAAATTATATAAAATTTAAATATATATATTTTTTTTAAAGGTATGAATAAAAAGTGTTTTCATCTTGATTATTATTATCTAGATAATCGAGCTAAAAAAAGTTTAAATAATTGAAGCAAATATTGAATACTAAAAATTGTAAGAAGTGAAACTATTTGATCTTTTTAAACAATTTAAAAAAATAATTATAAATATAAATTATATAAGTTATATTATAAATTATAATTATAATTCATCATTTACATTGATTCAAAGGTGTGTACAAAAAAGTAATTTTATATGGAAATATTATGTGAATATTAGGGATAAAGAAATGTAACTCATTGAATAAACTTTTCCTAAATACTCGTAAAATTTAAATGTAAAATGCGAATGTAATTCGACGTCAGTCTAGTTTACAGAATTAGCATGTTGTCCGGATCTGAAGAGAAAAAGATACTAAATATAGAATCGATGACTGTTCGAAGATAACGTGACCATATTTAAGTGCCTTCATTTAATTCGAATAAGAATAAAAAATCCAGCGAAAAACAAAACAAAAAAGAATTGAAATAAAATAAAGTGTCACATGTACATTTTCATTTTGCTTTCCACCAAACAGAGAGAAACAAAGAAAAATACAATGAAATCAACACGAAAAACGTAAACAACGAAAAGAGTGGACGCGTTTCAATATAATTACAGATACAGATACTGGTACAAACTTATATACAGATGCAGAGATACAGGCAGACATATGAACATGGTCGGGGTCCCATAATAGCTAAAAGTAGAAAGAGCGCACGAGACGAAGTAATAAACTCTATTCGAATGTAGTTTAATGCAGTTTGCTGGGGATCCTTCACTTTGTCTGTCTGTCCCCCTTATATCCCCCTGCTTCCTGGTCGTAGTTTGTCTTCCTGTCCCGTAACAAATTGTGCGGTATTTTCCTACTTTAACGCACAAGAACAGCAACAGCAACAACTGCTACAGGAACAACAACCACGTCGTTTTGTATAGTCTTTTGGCTTTGCGCGCTGCGATAGTTTTCTTGATCTATTTTTGGCCTAGGCCAAAGCCAACGTTGTCTTGTCGGCTCGAGTAATTATACTCGGTGCCCTATGGGTACCAAGAGTATATTGGGTTAGTGACAGCAGCAAATGTATGTAACACCCATTAGGAGGCGTGGCCGACCCCATAAACCATATATATTCAGACTCAGGATCAGTCGATTGGACCATGTCCGTCTGTCCGTCTGACCGTCTGTCCGTCTGTACGTCCGTATGAACACACAGATCTCGGAGACTATAAGAGCTAGAGACTCCATTTTTTTGCAAAGTTCTTGTAGTATTTGCAGGCAGATCAAGTTTATTAGGAATTTTTGCCACGCCCCCCACCGCCTCCACAAATCGATGAAAACCATTTTGAGCACACCACTTCACCCACACCCAGTAAAGCTATATGACTGAATTTTGGTAGAATATGTTTGTCTGGGCATTGTGTAATTTGGTACAGATCGGATTATAAACATGGAAGTTATACACATCTCAAGTTCCAAAAGTTGAGAGGCGTCTCTATAGCGTACGCTTGCGGCAACATTAACTTAGTGTGTTTTCTTTTTCAAACTTGTAAAGAGTTGTGCATCGAGTATTAAATAGTCGAGCATACTCGACTATAGATTTCTTACTTGTTTGTTTGTTGCGTTAGTTTTGTACTTGCATGAATAATATACACTGAGCAGACTTTGGTATTTCATTAGCTATGTGTGTGTATATATGTATGTATTCATAAAAATAAAAAAGTGATACTCATCTTAGCACTGCTCGACTAAACGACACGTATCATTATTTATATATTAAGGGCAAAAAGAGAATTAGTCTAGTCTTAGAATTTCAACTTAAGCAAGTATTAAGAGCAGTGTCTATTGCTAATCCTTCATGTTGTCGGGCATAATTTTGCATATTGTAAAAAGATTTGACCAAAATTGATGATAACATACGAAAGAGGCCGGTAATAATTTTAAGATGAAAAGTTAGATCCAGTTTGTCAAAAATTACATATCTTTCCAATTTTCAGTTGGGCTCTAATATACAGACATACAGACTTGTAGACAAAAATAATATAGTCTTATAGGGGTATAAAAAATACAGATATATATATATATATATATATATATATATATAGGCTTATTTAAAGTAAACAAATGTTGATCTTTTTCACCCTACAAATGAAAATTATAATGACAAAGAAGTAAGCTTGCAACTGCAACAACTCGTGCTCAGTTTCCCCAATGTACTGCAAAATTAAAAATAGTAAATGTTAGACAAACATGGCAACAATAACAGCAAGAACAACAAAAAGATTCAAACAACAAAGTGAGCAGAACCTAGTTGAGAGGCGACTGAGAATGTCTAGTGTGCGTCGACATTGCATGTTGACAGTGGGAATCTGACGCTGACGACGTCGAAGACATCAACGTTGGCTGAACTATTATGAGCTAAACAGCGTGCACGCCACACTCTCACATCTGTCTTGGCTTCCCTTTCTTTTTCTTCTTTTTTTCTATCTTTCGCTTCCCAAGAATCTTTGCAGGGGGCCAACCAGATGGAGTTGCGTGTCACGCCCATAAATAAGGGGAAGTTGCGTGTGCGCATCTATCGTTGCTTGCACTTCCGTCTACCCCGGTGTGTATCTGTATTTGTATCTGAGAGTCTACGAGTATGATTGTGTTTTTTTTTAAGTGTGTGCATTGCAATGCCAATGCATTGGCTGCCAGATTTATATTGAAACAATTTCACGTTGAACTGGCTTTAAGAGACGAATTAAAGCAATAGGCTTATTATTTACAAACTCACACCTAAGGCACAAGCTCAGTGTTCATTACAGTTAGCTATATACAGAGGCTATAGATAAACAAGATAAAAGATTTGTTTAATTTTGCGTATGTACATATATACACTTAGCAGCACGAATCTGTGTACACCAAAAAAAAAAAATTAAAATCAAATTGCAAACGCAAATTTCTCAGCTATGTATTTTTAACTAAACTAACTTTATAAAAGAGCTTTGTTCGAGCTCCGTTAATAACGGCGGGCGGAAGATCCATCCCTTGGCAAGATTCTGCCGGTAAAATTATTGTGATTTATTATTTTTTGGATTGAGGAGTGAGCTCCATCAATTGAGGTATCAATCTCTCTATAAGATTTGCCATATAAAAATAGTTTTAAAATGAAATTTCACAATAGAAATTTCTGCGCTTTTGTTCTCTGTGGTGTGAGTCTATATAATGTGATGCAAAAATTAAGATCAATTGTAAAAAATCCGTTGTAAAAAATTAGCATCGGTGCTAGAAGTCTGACTATAATCCCAAAAATGTACATTCCCCCGCAGGTAAAAAAAACTGTATACAGACTTTTGCGTGTACCTATTTTTGTAGTTTAACTTAAAATTAAATATAAAATACAGTCGAGTCGCGATAATTCGTACCCCGAAAATTCAAAATTCTCAATAATTCGTAAACATTTCTGTTCCTTTGAAAAGAAATTCAATAAATGATTTGAAAATAACTCGAAATACTCCATAATTCGTAAAAAAATATGATCCCCGTGCCATTTCGAATTATCGAGACTCGATTGTATATCGAATTGTTAAACAATTCTGAAAAAATATAATATTCAAGAGAATAAAATGTTATGTTTAAAAAAAAAAATTAGTAAAAATACATATTAATAGCTTAGCAATTTGCGTTTGAAATTTGATTTTCATTTTTTTTCGGTGTATACACAGTTGTGCTGTTGTGTGTACATATGTATATTTTGATTAATAATTTTTATACGTATATGCATTCATATATACATTCGAGGTGCTTCAATGACATTTACGATTTCATCTCATCGATGCACTCTTGCCGTGATAATCCACGTCGAAAGTTGTGAAAAATTATTGCTCGAAAATGTTCACGGGTTAATTTCATTTTTCTGCCGAGGAAGTTTTTGATATCAATATCAAACGTGATCAAACATGACAGAGATGTATGGAGCTTTTATCGATAAAAGTCCAAACTGTTTTTTTGGGAAATAGCCAATTGATCCTAATATGGCTACAAGTGACCTAGGCCAGAAACTTAAATAGCAACACTCGTATAACATAATTGGCTAGATTAAAGGT
This sequence comes from Zaprionus obscuricornis, assembly GCA_037044475.1. Classification (NCBI taxonomy): domain Eukaryota; kingdom Metazoa; phylum Arthropoda; class Insecta; order Diptera; family Drosophilidae; genus Zaprionus; species Zaprionus obscuricornis. The sequence goes on along the minus strand of JBAMBR010006498.1, from coordinate 22,654 downwards.
TATTCAATAAGAGTATTTCATGTTATCTCAACTTTCTCAGTCGAATATATATTATATTAGTTGCAGTTCATAATTGTATACTTATTGTCTCTCCCTTTTTTAATTTTATATATTCCAACTTACCTCAAGTCAATGATCACAGTGCAATTGCAATCCTTGGATATGGAACAGATAGATTTGTTGTCCACGCCGCCGTTGTCTATACAACAGACATCGTCAAAAGGCATTGTCTATGGGTTTCGCACTCGTCATTTGTCCTGCATTGAAGAGAATGATTCGGATTCCTTACATGGTTCATCAATACCGCGTGGGGCTTATGAGATGATGCAACAAGCAGATGAAACCTTTCAGAAATGTCGTGCGGCAGAACAACAGCATCAGCTTGAGAGTGACGGCAATGATGATGATCATGAAGCAGATGATGATAAATTGGACACTATTCCCATGATTGATGAATCCCGTCTGTGTGATGAGGATTATCTGGATGAGTTAATAGCTGAAGAGTCAACTCTTGCTGACTCTGGCAATGTTGAGGAAATGGAGCAATTCTGGCAGCCAAACTTTAATCGCAATGACATCATGATGACATCGTGCTATGGCACATTGAATAGCTCCTTTGGCTACGACATTCCGTGTAAGAAGGTGCCAGAGACGCCAATATATGCCACGCCCGAAAAGCGCCAAGAAAATAATCGCAGCTTCGACTCAACATGCGCGTCGCAGACAAGCTCCATTTATGGTGACTCAATGAACTCTTCACTGGATCTCAAATATATGATGAGTGTATCGCTTGGAGGTGCAGGAGGTGGTATTGCGAGTGTCTCAAATACTGGAAATCTTGGCAGTGGTAGCAACAGTGTTCCAAACACTCTGCGTGGCATCTCCGTTCCTCGAATGGATTTATCGTTAATTTCGAGCGATGGGGCCAGTGCACTTCATTGGAGTTCAGCGAGTGTACCCTGTGTGCTAGATACGGGCAAAGGTAATTCTGCTGAAAAATTAAATGAGGAAATGGCAGCCAAATGCCTAAGTGCAGCTGAGAATGGTAAGTGGTAAAATTAATTATGAATAAATTAAATTTTGTAAGTATAAGCATTAATTAGATTTATAATAAAAGTTAAGTTTATTTGCAATTTAATTTAGATCTTAAAAGAGCTTAATATATGATATATATATATATATATATATATATATAAAAATATATATATAATAAAATGACAGAGAAAGAAACTACGAAATTGTGGACTGCTTTCAATGTTCCTCGACATTAGAAAGGCAACCCGCAAGGCAGTGCCTGACCCCCTGCATTCATGGTAATATTTATAAATAAAAAAAATAAAAACAAGAAAGAACAGTCATTTTCGACGTGTCGAAGATTTCATACCCTTGCGCGTGTTTAATCGAAACGTTTTTCATACAAAAATTTAAATTTTCGAGCAATTGTTCTTATACCAGCTATACTATATATTTGACTTTAACTTGAATCATATTTTGAAGAAATAAGGTAGTCATCCTTTTTAAATTCTACTGGATAGCTTAATAAATAAAAAGTCTATTTTACAAAAACTTAAAGATACACTCCGAGTTGCAATCGACTGTTGATGCTAATCAAGGTATGACATATATCATTTTGGACTTTACAAAGCCCTGGGGAAATTAATATATACATAGTAAGAGTATATTGGCATAAGGAAAATACAGAATAGTAAAGTAAAGTTACATACCGAAGATTTCATGACGTTGACGGACGCATAAAGTGCAGACAACTTAATAAGGTCGGCCTCAGTTTTCTCAGCAAGTTGCATAATTCTGCCAGAATACATATACTCATACAAGGGTATACAAATTAGTCTTGGCCGAGAAAGAGCTTTTGAGAGAGAGAGTGGGATATAAAGCCAACTAGCAGCACTTTTCCGTCAGATGTTTAACAAGCTAGTCAGGCTCATAAATCATAAAATTTATACATTGACATTGATTTTGATATTGACAGTTTTTTAGAAGAGAATATGCTAAAGATTTTGCATTGCATGCTTTAATGTTCTTCAAAAACTAACCAATAATAATAGTAAAAAAAAGAAATAAGAAAGCTACAGTCGAAAGTGCCTAACTATGTGTTATCCATTACACAAAGAAATTGAAAGTGGTACAAGTTCCTTGTTTATGGTCCGGCCTGAAACAGATTTTCACAGACCGTCCACCTAAAGTCTCTAGCTTATAGTCTCTGAAATCTAAATATTCACATGATCCTTAGGCACTTGTAACGTATTTCCACGATTCTGCACAATTTATTTTCATCGTGCAACAAACTATTTTGTTTTACCAGGCTAACAAATTCAAAATTTAATCTACTGTGGATTATTTTCTGCTGCTGGCAACTGCTGCTTCGTTAATATTTATCTAGAATCTATACCTCATAAAATTAATATACCGTTGCTAGGATAAAAAATTATAGGAAACCTGTTCAGAATAAAATATACAAATTTGTGTAAAACAAATTGCGCAATGTCACACTAATTTACATGCGTCGCCGCATCTGTAAAAACCCTGTAATGAAGAAAAAAGCGGCAACGAAAAGTGCAAAACTGATAAAAATTTATGCAAGGGTAAAGTGTCAACTTCACGGTACATGAAATTGATAATTTTGTGTATTTATTTTAGTTGGGAGTTATCAATGCAAGAAAACGATGTTTCAGAATTTTTAAAAAATATATCTTCTTGATTAGCCATCGATGTTGGATCGGACCATTATGATTTACAATCGACGATGATTAAAAATTGTATTTGCATGAAAAACTGATTCTGCTAGCTGGTTAAAACTTACATGATTTAAATTTATCAAACATATTATATCTCGAAGTCGAAACCGGCTCCATTGTACTACAAGTTTACCTGTGTACATTATTTATTACTTATTGCCATAGGATGGAGATCTGTATGGCGCTACACTACAAACTATACAATCAAAAATAAGAAAATGTTGCATGAAGGAAATAAATATTATTACAGACTTTACACGCCCGTAAGGAGGCGTGGCCGGCCATAACGTATATATTCATGATCTGCATATTCGAAATCTGCTGACCAGATTGGATCACTATATCACATAGCTGACATTGGACCGGTCGAAAATAAATGGACAGGATTTTGGTTTAGTGGCATGAAAAGACTGCAGGGTGTGAAATGTTCAGCCCGACGAAAGTAACCTTGCTTTCTTTTCTTTTTTTTTTATTTATTATTTCTAGGGTTCTAGGCAACAGAGTTTTTTTTATATTTGAAATTAAATAAATAAAAAAGTTAGCCTAATGTATTATTACATAGTATTTTTGTTAATAAACCAACACTCTTCATAATTGCAATAATCAGGAATAATTGTAAAAAAGACGCTTATTTCAACCTTAACTCCTTTAATTGTCTGTGGAAAAACTTTTAAAACAACATTTAGGCACTTTAAAATTATAAAGTCATCCATTTTTTAATACAGAGACACAAATTTCTCTATTTTGTTTGCTTTCCCTCTCTCGTTGCTCACTCTCATTGATCGTCGTGCAACTCTTTGGCAATAATCTTGCGGATTATCTGCACTCTTCGGGAACTCAATAGACTTCTGTCGCTCGTTTCAAAATTTAAACACCAAACATTTAAAAATGTTATACAACAACAAATGTTGAGTGAATAATTCCAAACAAATTGAAAATGAAAGTCAAATGTGTAATAATGAACTGATAAGGTACACAGTACGCTCAGAGCGCCGCTACATGCGCTATGTAAAAGATCTCATATCAGCTGAAGTTGTCTAGAGAAATAGTGTGCGAGCGAAAATAAAAGAGTGACACTTCGTTCAAAAACCGGTAAAGCCTCCCGTTGTAGACTTTCGTTGTAGACTTGCTCTCTCCGTTGACTGTGCTGGACTGTTGTCGCTCAGGCACTTGTTTGGTTTTGCTTGCTCAATTTAGCCGACGTTCAGTCTCTAAACGCGTTTCAAAGCTTACATATCGCGGTCTCTGCGTTAGTTGCGTCGTCGTTTTGCGCCTAAGTTACACCTTGCATCGACGCGACGCCTCATTTGGATACGGTTTCATTTAATTTTTAATGTGAAATTTGTTTAGGTATAAAGTGCAGAATTGCATAAAATAAAATTAAGAAAACGAAATATTAAACGAATCGTCTGTCACAGCATATGTGTAATTGGAATGTTTATCGATATTATGCCTTCATTCTTAATGTTTTCATTCGAAATGTATTTAAATAGTATAAACATCGAATGTTATTTATAATATAAAATATGATATTAAAGTATAATGAAATTCTAGATTAAAGTGATAAAATTAAAATTATATTGGCAAATATCATTAACACGAATACGAAAAAGAAACGAAAACAACAGTGAAAAAAGAATACATTTCTTAAGATTATTGATCGAATGTGCATTGGATTAAAGAAGTCAATGAATTTGCAGAGTTTAAAGGACTTACTTGGATCAGCAACTGCAAATCGAAAGATACATACTTTTTCGTGCACGGCGCAGATACAGATACATATACTTCACTTCTATACAATATAGATACATGCAGGCCGTCTACGAGATACAGAAAATATTCATGCCATGTTTCCACTAACTAACTGTTCTTCGAGTGGAAAAAGCACCAACAAAATCAACACCAAAAACAACGGCATCCACATAAGCAATAACAACGAAAGCGGAGGTCAGGATAATATAGACTTCCAAAGTAATTGGAGTTGCAATAAAACAACCGGACGACGAGCTGGAACTGGATATAGCTTCAGTTTCTTTGGTAAAAGTTAATCTTACGCAGTACTATAAGTATCATCAACTATTTTAAGAGTTGAACTTTAACTTAGTAAAACCAAAAAATCGTATATGTATTTTTAAATGTTAGTTGATTTCTGGCGTCATGATTTCAGTAAAGGCAAATAACAGATCCTCAATAAAGAAGACACATATTATTTATATAATTATTAAATAAGACTTAGTGGCTAGTGTTTGTTTACAAATATGAGCAACAAATCAAACGGATAAAGCAGAGTCATAAGAATTTAAAGTAAAATTAGTTATGTTGCTTTGTAATTTCCCTCACTGAAATCCCTTAATTGTTGAAAATCATTTTGTGTTGTTAATTATTTATGGTTCATTATTGATATAAAAGCATGTAAATATAAAATTGTTTATACTATCCCATGTATTATTGTGAAAGGTACATACTTATGTACATAAATATTTCACGCAGAGTTCGCCCACTGTTTTTAGAGGACCAGCAGCTCCATTGTACTCATTATTATAAATAACTGTTGTTGTTGGTATTTACATTCAAAAGCACAAATTTGCGTACACCGAAAAAAAAATGAAAATTAAATTTCACAATTATTTATACATATATTTAACTAATTGTTTTTAAAACATAACTACATTTTATTCTATTTAATATTATAATTTTTCAGAATTGTTTAACAATTCGATATATTTTATATTTAATTTTACAACTTTAACTTTATAAAAATATGTACACACATATGTCCTCGTACACCTTACTTACATATAATGGATATTATACCCTTTTCAATAACTTGTAAGGTACCCCCCTTTATGCAAAGCTTCCACAAGGCCTTTTGGCATCTAGTTTACAAGTTTCGTTGTTTCTGCAGTCGTCATTTTGCCACAATATTACCTTCCTTCACTATTACTTCTATGAGCATTCTTTGAAGTAATTGTGTGCTTCCGGATATATCTTTCGAGAAAACTCATAAATGCTCAATAGGATTAAATTGATTTTCAAAATGCTTATATAGATACCTTGACTGATTAAAAAAAAACTATGTTTCCCACGCAATTTGCTGCCATAGACCCCACCCTATTATGCCACTTCAATCGTGTTTAGCAATGCCGACTACATTTTCTTTGTTGGACGCTTCTACTCTTTTCTTACATACTGAAACTTTTTCTTTGATTCCAAAGATGCAGAATATACTCCCGAAGCCTGGGACTTTAAAATCGGAAATTATACATTTTTTACTGGCGACTTCTCTTACCATAGCTACTTTTTTAAGTAACCTCCGATACCATTTTGGAAAAACTATTCTTTGGGGTTGGAGCTGTGTGAAGGAGTGAGCTTCATTAATTAGGCCCTGTGTTTTAAATGGTGTAAATCATTTTGTGATGCAAAAATGAAGATCTATTGTAAAAAAAACCCGTTGCCTAGGCAACATAATTAGCATCGGCACTTGGAAGTCTGACTATACCCCAACATTTTCCATTCCAAATTGATTTTCTTTCTTTTTTTCGGTGTACGCAGATTTGTGCTGTTGAGTGTACATATATATAAAATTATAATTATAAGTAAATTTGCAATTTTTTTCGTTTTGTATTGTTGTTGTTGTTGTTTTTCAGCTTTTACATAAAAATGCAAATACTTTGAATTAATTTACAAGTCGCGCCAAAGTATCCAGTCTCCATTTCGCTCTGAGTTCATTCTTTTTTCAGTAGTTGTTACTATGGTTGTGCCTTCTGCTGATTGCAGACAATACAATGCTTTTGTTTTTGGAAATGGTTCCAACAGCGGGCGAAGGAGAGGAAATGCTATGAAAAGTGCCATAAAAATTCCAACACAGCGGCATCTTTGGTTGCGCTTGCGTAAAAGCTTCTTCCTTTCGTTGCGCATGTCAAAGCTCAAAAGTAGAGAGCTAAAGCGCTTATTCTATGGTTCGGTTTTGAATTCCCAGAAATACATATTTTATTTCGATATTTGTTAAAACACATACAATAATACAATGTACCTAAGAACTTGAGTGGAGTGTTAAGTTCAGTTTAGCTCCAAAGTGTATCAAGTGTTTCTAAGTTTTGTCTGATGATGTACTGCGCTTTCAAGTTGAAGGCTAAAGTTGAGTTTTCCTACATACATATGTACATATTTATGTGTGTGTTTGCTTTTATATTCATTTATTCCAATGTATGTATATATATGAACATACATATGTACCTACTTGTCAATGGCTATTTTATGTTTGTGCTTATATTTCTGTTGTTTGTTGAGTGTATTATGTTTTGTGTATTTTGCAAAAAACACAATAGAATATAATTGAAGTTTTTATACTCGGTGCCCATTGGGTACCAAGAGTATATTGGTATATTGACAAGAGCAAATGTATGTAACACCCATAAGGAGGCGTGGCCGACCCCATAAAGTATATATATTGACTGATTCAGGATCAACAGCCGAGTCGATTGGAGCATGTCCGTCTGTCCGTCTGTACGTCCGTATGAACACACATTTTTTGCATTTTTTCATTTCATTTCATTTTTTGCAAAGTGTTTGTAGTGTTTGCAGGCAGATCAAGTTTATTTTGGATTTTTGTCACGCCTCTCCGCCTCCACAAATCGATAAAAACGATTTTAAGCAAACCCAGCCAAGCTACAGGACTGATACAAAGTTAGAATATGTTTATCTGGACGTTGTGTACAAATTTGGTACAGATCGGATAATAAACATGGAAGTTATACACATTTAAAATTTCAAAAGTTGAGAGGCGTACGCTTGCTTGCTGTTCTCACCCCATACAGGGCAACATTTACTCAGTGTTTCTCACACTTGTGAAGAGCGTGGCTCAGTGGTTAGAGGGATGAACTCGCGTGCATGAGGTCCGCGGTTCGATTCTCGAGACGATTTTTTTTTTAAATTAACTTAAAATTGGCGAGTGCGCAGCACGAACTAAATAAATATATAATATAACTTTGGGTACCGAGTATTATATAGTCGAGCACACTCGACTATAACTTTCATACTTGTTTTTGATGGATTTTTAGCTGTCAGCTGTTGCTAAAATAAAGCAATATAATGATGAAATTTAAAGTTTTCTATCAATTTAATAATATAAAATTAATAAGACTTTAAAGTTTATAGTCAATCAGTTTTTTTTCACACCAGATTATTAATGACCTTAATTAGAAATGCTAACATTTATTACTTCTGCATACCAAATTACAAAATTGATTAGCTCAATCGATAGATCGATTCACCTTCAGTTTTATGATAATTGAATGACCAACTCATATGTCGCTTTCAATCTGAACCTAATCGTATAAAGATTTTTATTTGCAAAAAAAAAAAAAATGCTAACCAGCCATAATAACATGTCTAATTAAGATGCTGGCAAAGAGTGTTAATTACTTGTAAAGATACTTTTTGAACATTCATACATACAATACATATTTGTTGTATTAGTTTGTATCTGAGTTTTATCTTAAGATATTTGCATGAGGTATGACGACCACGCTCCAAATGCCTTGTCGTTAGATACACTGCAGTATTTATTGTTAGAAATGGTGATGGAGAGGAAGAATGTTTTGACTGGCATTGAGTTAATTTGTTGCCAAAAGCAAATTCAATTGAAGAATCGCTTGATGTCAAGTTGTAGGTTTCAACTTGGTAGCTTAGCTGTTGTTGACAAAGACGTCTAACAACTATCGGAGAACAATATATTCAAGAAACACGTTCTGTTAAAAATTATATGTGAGAATCAGGCAAGCCTACATTAGATGACATACTGGTTAACTTATGTCTTAACTTAAGCACTTTATAATCTGTCTAACTTTAAAAAAAAACATTTTCGCCTTCAATTGAAAAATAAAAAAATATATTACAAATACCACTAAATATAAAAAAAAATACACAAGGAGAAAGTTCATGAATTTTATTGAAATTGTGAAATAAAGTGTGAACATATGGGCTAAATAAAGTAATAATAGTTTCACAATAACTTGTGTTACAGTCGACTGTGAGTAGAAATGAGTGAGAAGAAATTCTTAAAGATAAATGAGAAGAAACTCCATACTTAAGTATATAGGATTAATGTTTAAAGTATGTGATTGTATATTTTATTACATCATTCAATACTCATCACCAATTAGGGACTGATTAAAAATTTGCAGTAGTCACCTATATTTGAATTTTGCATATACTTTGCGTATTCATTTCATAACATTGTTAAATTTGGTTTTACCTTGTTTAAAATATATTTTTACATCGTTTTCTTTTTTCCTCCATCACTTTTCTAACTTTTTACACTGAACGAAAACGGAATTTATTACTCAAAATGTTACACTTTTGATTAGATAAAATACAAGACCAACGTGAACCCACACCTGTTCCCACCTGAGCATGGTCTAGTTTACTCTGTCACTTACCATACAATTATACTCAGTTGTATGGTCAGTGACTCTATGTACAGTGGCTCACAGCTTATTTGACCCACCTTGTATATTCAAATTTAAGTGAGAATAACTTTTTAACTGGCTTAATATAAATATATAATATATCTTTGGGCACCGAGTATTATATAATAGTCGAGCGTACTCGACTATAGCTTATTATGTTTATGTTTATATTTCACTTTCACCTGAGCGAATGTTGGTTATTTAAGAGAAATTACTGCCTAATGACTAAGAATTTCTTTTCATTAAAAGACGCATCAAGGCGTCTCCTGAACAACAGAGGGCATCGACAAGTTTGTTGATCTCATTGTTGGCAACAAGGGACAATATTCATTATTCATATGTGTATGATTATAATTTTTTTTTCAATTGTTAATTACTTAAGCATTACTTAAGCAATTGTTATGTTCTTCAATGGGATATAAAAGAATATCTTCTTTACATAAAGAACTATAAAATGAATATACTTTTGTATATTCGTCCACATATGTTTATCTGGCATTGATCGGGACAAGACTGACAGATTCAAGAGGTCTGCTTAAAAAAAGATAAAAAAAATCAAAATGGTGAATAAAAATGTTAATGTTAATGGGTGTATTTTTTCTTGGATGTTCAATTTGAACTGTATAGCCTTTTAATTTATTTATTTTTGTTGTCCTGTTAAAACTACGGCAAATAAGTTTATCAACATTTAACGTTACAGTGTCAAAGCGATAAAGAAGTCCATTACCAGAATTAATTGTCTATAAATTTGTGAAAAATTTCAAGAAGCAAAAGGTGAAGACAGAGAATATTATTTATTTTCTGGTTTGTTTGCCTATTCTTTCGTATGTCTTCTCAGACAATTTGGAAAACAAAATCAAGATCAAAGTTTGATTTATGCGTTGAGATATTCAAAGGTCGATATGCGACTGCAGGATAGAGTCTATGCCGATGGCGATGCGAAGAAAGTGAAGGAGATGCTGGATAAAATGAAGAAGGGTGACAGAAGCGAAATAAGTAAGCGGCAGGACTAACCGAAAAGAGAAATAATAAAGAAAATGCTGGCCTCCGGACAATTGCTGCATTGAAATAAATTATAAGCCATAGCTAAGTAGGAAACTGTTCAGCAGCCTGTTAAGTAGCACTAGCAGCATAGCACCGTGGCAGAAGTATAAACAGTAAAAACATTTTAAATATAATTAGTATTTTATTATATTATAATTATTAGATGGCACTACAACCCATTTCGGGTTTTGGCCGACCTCAGCATCTCCCTCCAGGCGCCTCTGCTCTTCGCGCGCCTCCTCCAATTAGAAATACCTAGTAGATTAAGGTCCTGCTCTACTTGGTCCTTCCATCGGAGATTTGGTCGTCCCCTTCGTCGTCGCCCGTAGTCGACTCTCGCTTCGAATACCTTCTGAGCTGGAGATTCTTCATCCATACGCACAACGTGGCCGAGCCAGCGCAGACGTTGTATCGTGATGCGCCGGACCACGTCCACGTCGTCGTACAACTCGTACAGCTCGTGGTTCATCCGAATGCGAAAGTCGTCCCCAATCCGAACGGGACCAAAGATCTTGCGAAGAATTTTTCTCTCGAACACTCCAAGCGCTGCTGCATCTGTTATTGACACTACCCATGCTTCTGCGCCATATAAGAGCACAGGTAGGATGAGTGTCTTGTAGAGTGCTAATTTTGTTCGACGAGAGAGGTCTCTATTGCACATTTGCCTACTCAGACCAAAGTAGCACCTATTGGCAAGTGTGATTCTTCGCTTGATCTCCAGGCTGACGTCATTTTTGGTGTTAATGGCAGTGCCAAGGTAAGTGAACTCCTTGACCACTTCGAACGTATAGCTGTCTGCTACCACATGGGAGTGTAAGCGCCGCGCCTCCTTGCTTGTCGACAGCATATACTTCGTCTTGCCCTCGTTTACCGCCAAGCCCACTTTTGCTGATTCTTTTTCGATTGCGGAAAATGCAGCAGTGACATCACGCTTGCTGCGGCCAATGATGTCAATATCATCAGCGTAAGCAAGGAGCTGGACACGTTTATAAAAAATAGTGCCAGCTCGATGTACACCGGCTTACCGCAAGACCCCTTCCATCACGAAGTTGAAGAGGTTGCACGATAGGGGGTCGCCTTGTCTGAAACCTCGAACGGTATTGAAAGGTTCGGAGAGGTTCGTTCCTACCTTGACAGAGCTGATGGTGCTGCTCAATGTCATCCTGCAAAGACGTATCAGCTTTGCAGGAATACCGAACTCAGACATGGTGGCATATAGGCGTTCCCTTGTCGGGCTATCGAATGCAGCTTTGTAATCGACAAAGAGATGATGTGTGTCAATTCCATTTTCGTGGGTTTTCTCCAGGATTTGGCGCAATGTGAAGAACTGGTCTATGGTGGATTTACCAGGTATGAAGCCGCACTGATAAGGTCCGATCAGTGTGCTGGTATACGGCTTCAGTCGTTCACATATTACGCTCGATAGGACCTTATATGAGATGGCAATCAGGCTGATTCCCCGGTAGTTGGCGCATATCGTCGGGTCGCCTTTCTTCAGCACAGGAAGAAATGCTTTCTTCTAGCCATATTTTGCAGAAGAGCTGATGCATGCACCTTATCAGCTCTTCGCCGCCGGCCTTAAACAACTCTGCAGGCAGTCCATCAGCACCAGCTGCTTTGTTGTTTTTGAGTCGCATAATAGCAACTCGGACCTCGTCATGGCTAGGTAGTGGTTTATCCACATTGTCGTCGATTGGTGGTATCGGGCTGCTTCCTCCGATGGCGGGATTGGTGCCGTCATCGCCTGCTAGCAGCTTGGAGAAATGCGCCCTCCATACCCTCAGCGTGCACTGCGTATCTGTAACCAGATTTCCATTTTCATCTCGACAGTTAGATTTTATTATATACTCCATTTTTTTTATACATTTCTTAATATTATAGTAAAATATATCGAATTGATATTTCAATCTTGATTTATTTTTCACAAATATTTAACGAGAGTTTGCAATTTATCCACTGTTAGAAGCAAACACTAAACAAACACTTACTGTACATACTGCAGGTGTAAAAGTTTTCTTACATAGTCGTTACGTTTATAGAGTATAACACAAGTTTATTAATATTAATACATTTATTCTTTACCTATATGTATTTGAATAGCTCTAACAATATAAATATTTTGTGTATACCAGAATCATTAATATTTATTTGTTTTATAATAAGAGTTTTGTAGGCAGTATCCAGTAAAGTGCATGCTCGGATTGTTTATTGGGCTGTAAAGTCCAGTCATAAAAGTAGTCATGGCCTATCTCAATATAGTAAGATGATGAAAAATAGGACTTTTAAAGCTACAGTCGTGAAACGCGGCATATATATTTCTTGTTGTTAAGTTTACATACAAGAAATGTGTCGTCAATTGAATAAAAATATTTTTTGTTTGAGAAGATATTATAAACTTTAAGCATCGGATTTTAATATTATTTCATAAACTTTTGTTAGTTTGAGGCTAAGTCATATCTGCTTTGTGTTTACCTGTGGTAGGTAGAATTGAAGCATAATAAGAAGCTTTCTTCAACATATGGGTATGCAATTTTCAACATACCAAATATTAGTTTTCTGCTTATTGTATATATGTACATACTCGTATATATTTATGTTATCAAGTCTACTTTTATATCACACCTTTTGTTGTACACATTTTTGGAAATAGAATCTTATTTGTAATCTTCAGTATAGTATCTTCAGTATATACCAAGCTGGTCGCGTCTGACTCCCAATTGAAAAGTCTTCTTTTTGAGTGTAAGTTGGCGCCTGGCCTAATTGTGAATTGCGAATGGAATGCAAACAACTCGACTAAAGGAACAGACAAGTGCAGGATGTTCAATGTAATTGTAGTCAAGTATTTGTTGTTGTATTTTAAATATGTGAAATAGAAAATGTAAGGAAGATACACCTGAGTGTATTCGTTTTCTAGCTACCCAGTAAGCCTGAAAATAGTGTTTAACTAAATATAAAAAATACCAATACTTGCGTTAATGCAATTAATTCGATATTTTTAAATATTTATTTAAACATCTAAAAATCTTTATACATTTTATATTTCAAAATAGAACATATTGATTCCGACAAAATGTTGCTTTAAACAATTTGCACCACTTTAATTTCAATGTTTTCACTGCTGTTGATTGTTTACTTTTGCATTGATGGATTCAATAAGCTGAAACTATTCACTTTATATGATTTTAATAAATGATGAGTCAGAAATATTTTCGCATTAGTCAGCATTGAAAACTGTCAATCAATATAAAGCTATAAATATATAGACAAAGATTTCATTTTAAACTAAATTAAATGCTTTCTTTCAATTGAAGATCGGATAAAAACCTACCAAAGGAAAATATATTTAAGATATTTTAAATATACTAACTAACCTTTGATATCTCTCCAGGGTATATTCATGTTGATCATTTGCATAGTCCTTCTAGCTTTGTTCATCTTTTCGCTGCCATTCGGTGTCGCACTAATATAAAGAACTTTTATATAAAATAAAAGGTAATATTCCAGTTTGTTGTTTATGCATTACTCAAGCTAACTTAAAATGTGCATAATTAAAATTTATTCTGGACTAACAGTGACCATATTATTAATTGGTCGAAATTTGACTCCTTGTATTAAAAACTAGGGCTCTGTAAGAGTATCAGTGTTAGAGTATCGGTGTGTTAATCTAACGTTTCGTTTATTATTATTTTTATTTGAATTGTTTGCAATAGATACAACGTTGGAAGTGTGTGAAGATATTTTAACCTTCTTCTCGTACGTGTTCGCATGTTCGTTGCCTGTTTCGACAATTTTTATTGTTGTGTTGCCCAAATAGTACATTACTATCTATGACAACGATGAAAACGACAATTTTGTATCTTAGATCAACAAGTTCACGAGTATAAAAAAGATAAAACCTTTAAGCGTAAGATACGAAAACACAGTCATATGCTTCCATCCATTGTTATACGCTCGAACAGACACAAAACAAACCAAAAAAAAAAAAAAAACTAAAAAATATCTTCGGCACACCAAAAGTTTTATACCCTTGGAAGCATAGTTTGAAAGTTTTTATTTACAAGCCTAATTGGATTTTTCCGATTTATATTAACCTTAGGGCAATAATTAGTAAGATTTACAAGTTTTATTAAAACAGCTTTAGAGCAAAGAGAGGGGGAACTTAGACTGAGCTAGAGACACCGACTGGCTGATTTCGACGTTGATGTTGATACTGATCAAAGGGCTAGAATGCTTGTTGAATACTAGAATACTTGTGCGTTATAAGCTCGTGGACCAAGTTAATATACCCTTGCTAAAGTATTAAAACTTTAACTTTGTTGACTGACAATAGTCAAGAGCTTATAGAATTGTAACTGGAAAAATATTACTAAATGCGTGGGTTATAAAGAGGAAAATAGAGAAACAGAGAAAGTCATTTTCGCATTGTCTTATTTATTTTAACTATAAGTTTTAAATTTGATAATTGAGTTAAGATAATTTGAACTGCACTTACCAGTAAGTCAAGTTTTTAAATAATTGTGATACGTAATATTATAATATTTATATTTTAAATTTTTGCTCTCCATACAACTTCAAAATATATACTATGTATATACGTGTATAATTGTAAAATTATATAATACGATTACAATCTTATATCAAAGTGCGGTGGTGTCTTTCACCCAAAAAGCACTTTTGGGGCATCCTGAAACATGTTCCATAAATAACGTCACCCAACTAGCGTAATTAATTTAGTTAAAAGAAACATAGACCGTGGCAATACGTATGAGAGAGAGAGAGTGCAAGTGTTCAGTGAGAGAAAAGGGGATGGTAGAGTAGAGAAGTGTTATTCTGTCAGACCAATCGAATGGAATTCGGTTACAAATGGGACCTGCCATTGAAAATTGATAGCTTTTCTCTGTCTTTTCTTTTTCTTCGAAAAGATCTCATACTCTAAATATAATTCAAATTCTAATTTAAGCAGTTTGCGGGTTAAGAAAATGTAAAATTCAATATATATAGTGAGCTTACATATATTGATAGTTAATATGTTTCGTTTAATGTGGAATTCTTTACGTTAACGGAGACTTTATATAAATTAAATATGTGAAATATTAAAATATAAAAATACAGATATTTATATTTTATTTTTTAGGTAATTTATTATGCATTTATTTAATCTTAAGTTCCTATTTTAAATTTTTTCAAATCAATTATTTTAAAAGCCTGTCACTGTATTGCTTATCTGTATATTATTCTTTAGATTGTGTTTCTTTTCTTCCAAAACTAAGTTCTCTATTTTCTTAAGATTCTCTGCGATTTGTTTCCGATATTTATCTTCCTCATTCGCTGGTTTTTCTTTAGTTTCCATCGAACTGTCACCTTTTATGCGTCGTCCCATGGTCAATCGGCTGATAAGATGACGAGGTATACGAGTCTTGGCTCCTATGCGATTATCCCTTTTGTACTGTTCAACAGCACGCACAAAGGGCTGCAGAGGACAGCCATTGCTGCTTGCTTCGTTCATTAGACGCTGGGCATATTTAACGAAATTGGCATCTTCACGTATCTCTTGAAGTTGAGCCATGTAATTGTAATTGGTACCAGGATGTGCAAGTTCGGTTTTGAGATGTTGATGTTGCCTGACTAGCTGGGTGCGTAGCTCATGTTGGCGACGTAGTTGGTCTTGACTCTGTTGCTTCTTAAATTGCACATGGATGAAATCGTTTTGCAGACGTCTTTCTACATCATTGAGTTTTGCGGTTGCGGAAAGATTTTTAGCCATTTCACTCTGTTTTTGTTCTATCCGTTGCGCCGTGATACGTTCCATTTTAGTCTGCTGCAATCGCTGGCGACGAGTTTCCTCCTCCAAACTGTATACCCGACGAAACTCTGCCAGCTGTCGTACATACCTAGCTTCATCTTTGCCAGCACTATGATGCAGTCGAGGTTCCATCTCTTTGGCCAGCTTCTCATTACGCTCCAGCCGTTGCTGACTACGCTGCCGCGTTTGATCGTTCGTCAACGTTGTCAGCTTAGCTTTGGCCTCATTGTGCATCTCACATTGTAGTTGCTCCACTTCGTTAAGCATATGTAAACGTTGTTGCTGCTGTTTTTTAGCTGCCAAGGCGGCCAGTGTATTTTCACGTCTCTCTTGCAGCTTGGCCGTCTTTCTATCACGTTCATTCTTTAGTTGCTGTTCACATTGCTTTTCGTTGCGCCGTCGGTCTTCAAGCGCCTCCACCATCAGCTCCGCTTTGGCTAATTTACGTTCTAGCTGTCGGTGTTCAATAGACTTCAGCAAATCACGTCTATACTCGTCCAACTGTTGTTGACGTTCTATATGCCGCAGCTGCGCACCTTCAAGTCCGTTGAGCACTTGTTCACTATAGATGCGTTGGTCGAGCATGCGTTGTTTGTCTATTGATGTCGCATATTGTAACTGCAGTTGACGTTGTGCGTTGACTCCGCGCAGTACTTCACTTTGGCGTTTGGCACAGAGTAGTTCTCGTGGTCCTGGACGGAGTTGCTCCAGCAACAGTTGGGCTTTCTCAATAGATGTACGCTGAATACTTTGTTCCTCCTTTCTCTCGGTAGTGCTCTCTTCTAGGGCTCGGTGCTTTGCCTGTTTCTGTTGCTCTTTTAGTTGAAGCTGTGCGCTCTTACACTGTTCCTGCTCTGTGTGGCACAGCTTGCGTCCCTCGAAACGTAATAGTAACACTTCACCGCCCTGTCGTAGTTTTTCATTGTACTGCTGCTGCTGATGACGTCTCCATAATTCCTCATCCTTTGCGGCTTGTTTAGCATTCACCTGAAGATGTGCATAGCGTTGCAATGATATAACTAACGGTGGTTTTTTTCTAATTGTAATGTGGCGACGTTCTTGTGGCAGCCAACTGTACTGCATGGTGGTTCGTTGTTGAATCAATAGTTTGTTTTTTTTTTTGCGGTAGCCATTTTGTTAGCTGTTGCCATAGGAAAATGGTAACTAAATTTAACTTAATATAGAAGGGGAAGAGTGAAAAAGGGAGTAAAAATGCCAAAGTAAAGATATTATCGCGATGTTATAAGAATGGTCAGCCGACAATTTAATCTTTGCATGAAAATATTTGTAGGACATTTCTGCCAAGTTTGGTTCTTTTGTTCAACGTTTTCTTTTTTATTTTGAGAATATATTGTAATGATTTAAAATGGTTATAAGGGTTAACTGAGTAACTCGTAGTCAATCTTTCTTACTTGTTTTTAAATCAAAATGTCAAATAATTCCGTTACGTGTCATAAAAGCGGAAAAAAACAAGTAAGAAAGCTAAAGTCGAGTATGCTCGACTATATAATACTCGGTGCCCAAAGATATATTATATATTTATAATATACGAGACCAAGTAGGCCCAATAAATATTTCGGCCGTATATTGCCCACCAAAATTTAATAACTTAAAAGAACAATACCTTGACTATCTTAATTCGCTGGGAAATCCCTACTTAGCGGGTGGAGACTACAATGCCAAGAACACAACATGGGGATCTAGACTGACTAGCGCAAAAGGCAGGCAGTTGCAAGAAGCCATTAAATGTAACCACAGTAGAGTATTAAGCACAGGAGAACCGACGTATTGGCCGTCAGACAATAAAAAACTCCCAGACCTAATAGACTTTTGCATAACAAAAACGTTCTACATCAAAACTTGTCATAAACATGTCTTGACCTCTCATCGGACCACTCTCCAATAATAGTAACAATACGAGGAGCTATATAACCACAAAACAAACTGAAACCTGTTTCGAGAGATCCTAAAAAAAAAAAAAAAAAAAAAAAACTAAAATTCTTTTCAAGAATCGAAACGCGCAAGTTCAACCCTCTAACCACCGAGCCACACTCTTTACAAGTATTTTTTTTTTTTTTTTTTTTTAAGCTTAGTTTGTTTTTATTGGATCTGCTCTTTATGAGTCTAACAAGGTTGCAAATCTTAAAATAATACAATATCTAACAGTTTGTTTTGAACTGAATAGAGACTACGTGGTCCTAATAATTAGCGCTGGATTGGAAGGTCGTTGCGGCGAAGACGAGAACTGCTGGAAACTCGCGTGAGGGCTCTCGCGAGGTGATTTGGATGTACTGATAGCCTGTTGTAGTACTTTGTTTTGATTTGTGCTATCTCTTCTCTGACGAGTGGTATGTGAAGGTCCCTGTGAATGTTTTCATTCCGAACGTACCACGGTGCCCCGGTGATGGTTCTGAGAATTTTTGATTGAGTTCGTTACATTATATCCACACTGCTGTTACTGGCATTCCCGCACAACTGGGAGCCGCAAATAGGAGTACCTTGTAGTCCAAGCTAAGGCGGCGAGCGGCTATTGATAAGCCAGTGGAGGCTGTTGGCTTTGAGCTTTCTTTGTGGCTTCAATGTGGCTGCGCCAGGTAAGCCGTCTATCGAGGTGTACGCCAAGATATGTTACTACATTTGCTATCGGAACCACTGTGTTGTTAAGAATAAGTGGAGGGCAGTCTTGCCTGTTAAGAGTGAACGTTACGTGTTTGCATTTTTGTTCGTTAACTTTGATTCGCCAGCCGGATAGCCATTTCTTCACTGCCACCAGGTGTATAGCAAGTTGCGCCGTTGCTTGCTTGGGGCATCTCGAGCGGCTTAGGATCGCTGTGTCATCTGCAAAAGTGGATGTGGTTAGATTCCTGCTCGTTGGGATGTCCGCAGTGTAGATAAGGTAAAGTGTTGGTCCAAGCACGCTGGCTTGGGGAACTCCAGAATGTAGTCATCGCAGCATTACATCTTACTGAAAATTTCCTGTTGTAAAGGTAGTTTATGAGTGTTGGTTAGGAGCATTTCTGTAATTTTATGCATTAAATCTTCTAACTATAGTCTGTCAAAAGCTTGTGATATGTCCAGAAATATCGATTGAAGAGCTGGCAAATAGCTCGAACAGCACAGAAAGGAAGTTCAATAATCATTTTTGGTGATATTAGGTCGCATCCTGGAGATTTTTTTGGGTTGAGTTGTTCGTTTATGATTTTGAGTAACTCATGTGGCCTAAATACAATAGGTTCATACTTTGATGTGTCGATATCTGATGTTGCTGGCAGTGAGATCCCGTTTGATGATGTGTTGGGCTGAAATACATTTTGAAGATGCTCTGCAAATCTGACGGCTCTTTCTTCGTCGCTTCGAGCCCAGTTGCCTGTGGATGTCCTTATTGGCATTGCAGATTCGATTGGTGCGCAGAGAGATGAGTGTGCTCTCCAAAGTGGGAACTTGGAGCTCATTGGGGATAACTGTTCTATGTAATGTTTTTGGGACCTTTCTTCTTCATGACGAAGTGCAGCTGAGAGCCTCCGTGTAGCGTCTTTTAACCTTTGTTTTGCGGATGGTGATCTGTTGGATTGCCATTCTCGCCGTGAGCGTCGCTTTGCTAGAACGAGCTGCTCTATTTCAACGTTCGTGTATCTATTATTGTACGATGTTTTTTGCGTTTGTGGAGTTGATACGCGAGCTGCTGCGACCAAGACGGATTCAAGAGTGTTTGTGGATAAGTTGATATCAGCTTCGTCATTCAAACGTGGATTCAACTCAATGTGCGAACTTATATATTTTTTGTACTTAAGCCAATTGGTTTTATTCGTTGTTAGTCTGAATGGTTTATCTACCGCAACTGGATGTAGATTTAGATGAAGAAGTACAGGCGAGTGATCAGACGATAGATCTGATAAGGAGTTGCGCTTATCGAGGTTGCGAGGAATGTTTTTTGTGACTGCAAAATCTATCAAGTCTGGCAGTTTTCTAGGATCTGTTGGCCAATATGTAGGTGTCCCAGGTGACACACAGTCTAGCTTGTTGCTTGCTTTTATTATTGCATTGTACAACTGCCTTCCTTTAGGAGTCACAAGTCGAGATCCCCAGTGCGTATGCTTGGCATTGAAGTCTCCTGCAGCTATAAATTGTTCGCTCAGAGAGTTGAAATATTCCATGAATTGGGATTCTGATATTGTAAACCGAGGAGGACAGTATACAGCGGCAAGCTTTAAAGATTGGGAATCCATTTGCACATCTATTGATGTAGCTTGCATGAAGTTAGTGGCGAAGCTATTGTGGAAGCAGTGCTTGATGCGATTTCTAATCAGAATCCCAGTGCCTCCATAAGCTTTCCCGTCTGGGTGATTCGTGTTGTAGAATAGATAGCCTCGAATTTGAAAATTATATTTATTTGTGAGATGAGTTTCTGCGAGTAGCATTACATCGATATGGTTATTATTAAGGAACTGAGTTAGCTCGAGTTTGCGCTGTGAGACGCCGTTGGCGTTCCACAGTGATATACGGAGTGGAGCCATTGATTATTTAGTCTGTTTTTGAGCAACAAGCAGCTCAATCAAAACGTTCTGGTTTCGCATAAGATCTTGCATAGTTGTCTGCATGAATAACATGAACTCCATCATACTTTGTTGAAGATTACATATCATTGTTTCAAGTTTGTTCGTAGACTGTTCTTCTGGTTGATGAGGGGAAACTGATGATCTTGGATTGGTGGGAGCGGTACTTTTAAGACCCAATTTTAGAGCAGTTGCAAAGCTTGTGGATTTGTCGGTGACCTCATTATTGGCTAAAGATTTAACAGCTGTAGGGGGGAAGACATTACGTGTAGATTTCATAGGTGGTGTATGTGAGTGAGCAGTGGTCACTCTTTGGTGTGTACGACTTTTCAGTTCCTTGTAGACTGGACAGCCCCTGTAGTTAGCCGTATGGTTGCCTCCACAGTTTCCACACTTTTTGCTGCTGGGATCCTCTTTATTTTTTGGGCATTTGTGAGATTCATGAAGGTCTCCACAAGCAACGCATACTGGACGAAGCGTGCAATAAGACCTTGTGTGGCCATATTCCTGACAATTATTACATTGCACCGGTCCATTTCTTTTATGCGGCTCCTCTACCGTAATTCTGCGGTGTAGTAGGAACTGGAGAGTAAAGATTGGATGCACTTCATTTTTTTCAGAGGCTTGGATTTGGTTTCGGGTTCA
The DNA here is from genome assembly GCA_037044475.1 of Zaprionus obscuricornis. Classification (NCBI taxonomy): domain Eukaryota; kingdom Metazoa; phylum Arthropoda; class Insecta; order Diptera; family Drosophilidae; genus Zaprionus; species Zaprionus obscuricornis. The sequence continues at coordinate 1,383 of JBAMBR010006498.1, read as the reverse complement.
AGTTCTACCTTGAAAAGAGGTTGAGGCTTTCTTTCTCTATTCAAAATGTTAATAACATTTTTTACATTAAAACCTTTCTCCATCAGTGCTCTTGTAACTTCATCTGGTGTTACTTCCGGCTCAATACCTTTTAGTACTACTTGCTGGCCCTTACTGCTTTTTAATTGGTACGTGTAGAAGTTTTTATTATTGTCGTTTAAATACTTCGACAAAATTCTGTAGTTTACTTCCGTATTAGTCTGAACTTTAGTTTCATGAATATTTCCCTTTGTTATTGGAATTATGTGGAAATTGTCTGGTCCTATTAGATTCAGTATCGAGTTTACGAGAGCATTCGAACTTTTCTCTCGAATGTAAATCGGCGGCGGCTTAGGCTTTTTGTTGTCCCCTACGATGTCTTCAGGAGGTATATCATCGGATTTATCTGCCAAAATAGCAAATCTGTTTGCTTCTATGGGCTTCTCTATTTTAGATTGTTTTGAGGTGCCTCGAGTTATTTTAGCAGAGTTACTAAGTCTACAGTTCTGCGGGCTAAGCTTACGTTTTATTTGTATGTAGCGATCCATACCAGTCTGTACGGCCGAACGTTGTTTTGAAGAGAGCACGCTGGTGTAAAGTGCTGCATTATTTGCTTGCACAGCAGTTTCCGTTATTACAGTAGATGGTATTGCGCGAGCAGTCGATACCATTGTAGTTGTTGTAATAGTTGCCGTTACAGTTGCTAATGACGTCACTGTACTGGTGACCGTGGCTATGCAGGTAGGCATGAGGGAATGGTATGGGGTTTTATCCAACGAGAGCGCAGGAGAGCAAGAACGCGTATGCCTTGCGATGTTGGATTGAGACATTACTCGGGCTTGGGGTTATTGATCGCGGTTGGTTATTTTTTGTATGAAAAAGAAAAAAACACTAAGTTAATGTTGCCGTGTGTGGGGTTAGAACTGTACGCTACAGAGACGCCTCTCAACTTTTGATATTTGAAATGTGTATAACTTCCATGTTCATTATCCGATCTGTACCAAAATTCATGTAGCTTGTCTGGGTGTGGGTGCTGTGGTGTGTTGAAAAAGGTTTTTATCGATTTGTGGAGGCGGTGGAGGGCGTGGCAAAAATCCAAAATAAGCATGATCTGCGTGAAACTAATACAAGCACTTTGCAAAAAAAAAAGGAGGCCTCCAGCTCTTATAGTCTCCGAGATCTGTGAGTTCATACGGACGTATAGACGGACAGACGGACATGGTCCAATCGACTCGGCTGTTGATCCTGAGTCAGAATATATATACTTTATGGGGTCGGCCACGCCTCCTTATGGGTTTTACATACATTTGCTGCTGTCACAAACTCAATACACTCTTGGTACCCAATGGGCACCGAGTATAATAA
>JBAMBR010006492.1:0-17332 GCA_037044475.1 Zaprionus obscuricornis | reverse complement strand
ACAATATATGAAACTGATATAAGATACTCAATATATTAACTATTCACAATTCAATCATGCTACAAATAAATTTATTTTGATTTATTATGTAGCTTCTTTCCATATGATATGACCATAATTATTTGATTATTTTAAGATCCAAAAGATTAAAAAGCTCCAAGGATTGTAAATAATTTTGCCTTTAACAACTTATCAGGCACAATCTATCGCTGATATTCTATTAAGAATAAACGCAAAGGTAAGCTTTAGGTATATAAGTCCAATCCACACCACGGCACAATTCATAACGACGTCAACCATGTTGCTGAACAAGTCGCTTTTCTTCGCCCTATTGGTCGCATTTGGAGTATGCCAAGCTGAACGCGTACGCTACGATAATTATCATTTGTACAAAACAAATGCAGAGAACGAAGCTCAATTGGCTATGCTGAAGCAATTGGAGGGATCTTCGGATTCAATAATCTTTCTCGATGGTGTTCACATTGTTGGCTGCACTGTTCAGATGGTTGTTGCACCACACAAAGTGCCCGACCTACAGGAGTTTCTAGGAAAAGCCGAGATCAAATATGAGCTGATATCTCAGGATTTCCAAAAAAATATGGATGAAGTGGATGAGAAGGTTGCCATCAAGGGTAGAGCTAGCTCTGACTATAACTGGAATCAATATTATCAGCTGGACGATACCTATTCTTGGTTACAAACTCTGGCCAAGCAGTATCCCAAAGAAGTATCACTAATCGAGGGGGGAAAAACCTATCAGGGACGTTCCATCTTGGGTGTGAAGGTCTCCAAGAGTGGTGCTGAGAAACCAGGCATTTTTCTCGAAGCCGGTATTCATGCTCGCGAATGGATTGCTCCTGCAGCTGCCACATATATCATAAACCAGCTGCTGACTTCAGAAGTCGAGTCCATCCAGCAGTTGGCAGAGAACTACAATTGGTACGTCATTCCTCATGCAAATCCCGATGGTTTCGTTTATACCCATACCAAAGATCGTCTATGGCGCAAGACTCGTACTCCCTATGGTAGCTGTTATGGTGCTGATCCTAACCGCAATTGGGGCTTCCACTGGAACGAAGTAGGAGCCAGCAGTAATGCCTGCTCTGATACTTATGCTGGTCCATCGGCTTTCTCTGAGATTGAGACACTTTCTCTGTCTAATTACATTTCGTCTATTAAGGACAAGATTCAGCTATATATCTCTCTCCATGCATATTCACAGTATCTGTTATATCCTTATGGACACACCAAATCTCTACCTGATAACATCAAGGATTATCTACAAGTTTTTGAGGCTGCCATCAGTGCAGTTTCTAAGCGTTATAATACCAAGTACACTGGTGGCAATATTTATGATGCCATATACCCGGCAGCTGGAGCCAGCGTTGACTGGGCCTATGGCACTCAGGATGTTCGCATGGCATTCTGTTACGAGCTGCGTCCATCGTCCAATTCATATGCAATTGGCTTTAAGCTGCCCGCAACACAAATTATACCCGCCAGTGAGGAGTTATTAGACTCAGTTATCGCTATGGTCGCTGAGGTTAAGAGTTTGGGGTATTTCAAATGATTTAAATAAAAACTACTTACATTTTGGCAGCATATGTTTGCATTAGACTTTTGCTAATCAGATTGGAACTGCATACGCCTACAGCGGGAAAAGGGCTATTGGCCACATGTATCAGATTGGGTGCCATATGTATCTCCGTGGGTTGAACGATATACTCAAGTGTTAGATTAACGATAACAATGTGAGTTGAAACAACAATCAAAACTAAAAATATTAGCCAGAGTGTTCTGTCAATAGATAATAGATTACTTCTACTGCTTTGTGTTCTTGTTCTTCTTTTTCTTACTTGGCATAACGTACAGGTGTGTGCAACAGAAAAGGCTGCAGTCCACTTATGTAGCTGTTGTGTAGAAAATCTGTGAAGACCTGTCGCTTCTGGGTTTCCATTTCAGATAGATTTTCTATAGTAATGATTGTGGTCTCTGAACTTTGAATAGAACAAGGTTTTTAAATAATTTGATGAACAGTTAAAGATTATGTTTTCCACCATGTTTCACAACTAATCAATCAAACAAATAATTGCCCAGAGTAACCTTAGGCCGAATTTCTGTCAAATTTTGATTAATGTGTTTGAATTTGAATATTAATTAAATAGTTTGATTTAAAGGCAGATTAGAGGAATCGGACTTATGATCATTAATAAACTTCTTGACTTATCAATTCCAATAAAATAAGGAAACAGAGTTGTCTTTGACTTGCCAAAGATTTCATACCCTTGCAGGCTATGGGTATGGGTGTCAGCGAAACCATCAGAATTGGCTTGTGGAAAGATGTATACTTTATATATATTGATACGCAACCGGCAAGATCGGCCAATTATGAACAATCGGTAAAGAGAGAAGTTAAAAAAAAAATGATATCAAGAACTCATTTGAAACGAATACTTCTTTTGGCTTATATAAACCAAGTGGAATATCAATTTATAAATTTTAATAGCATATTATTGAGAAGTTGTATTACCATATTATGCAATAAAAACAAGTAAGATAGCTATAGTCGAGTATGCTCGACTATATAATACCCGGTACCCAAAGAATTGAAAGTTACATAACTTGCAGGATTATGATCCGATTTTGACCGAATTTGCATAGAACGTCAAGATAATTGTGCATTTCAAGCGTTCTAAGTGTTTCAAAATTACTAATTAGGTCATTAATTAAATATATAGAAACCTCGTGGTACGTACTCGTAATTTTACGTTAATTATATTATATAAATTTATACATTATATATTTATTTTGATCGTGCTTCGCACTCGCCAATTTTAAATTAATTTTACTATATAAATTTATTAATTATATATTTATTTTGCTCGTGCTTTGCACACTCCAATTTAAGTTAATTCTATTTTACTATATAAATTTATACATTATATATTATTTATTTTGCTCGTGCTACGCTCTCGCCATTTTTAAGTTAATTCCAACATATATTTTTATTAACATTAATACATTTTCGTAAAATAATTAAGAATTATAAATTTGATTCTATATTTACTTATATTTTGATAAAAAAAAAAAACAAGTAAGAAAGCTATAGTCGAGTATGCTCTACTATATAATACCCGGTGTATTTGTATCCACATATATTTATTTAGCTCGTGCTACATATATATATATTTTTTACCATTAATACATTTTTTTAAAATAATTAAGAATTATAAATTTTATTATATTTACTTATATTGTGGCAAAATTGTTTCAAGAATCGAACCGCGGATAGATCGCAAGTTCAACCCGCTAACAACTGAGCCACACTTTTTACATATGTGAGAATGAAAAACACTAAGATATTATTGCCGTGTGTGGGGTGAGAGCAGGCAAGCATACGCGTAATTATCCGATCTGTACCAAATTTTCACACAACGTCCAGATAAACATATTCAAACTTTGTACCAAAATTCAGTCATGCAGCTTGGTTGGGTGTGGGTGCAGTGAAGTGTTCAAAATGGTTCTGATCGATTTGTGGAGGGGGTGGGGGGCGTAGCATAAATCCAAAATAAACTTGATTTGCCTGCAACTATTACAAGCACTTTGCAAAAAAAAATGAAGTCTCTAGCTCTTGTAGTCTCCGAGATACGGACGGACAGACGAACATGGTCCAATCGACTCGGCTATTGATCCTGAGTCAGAATATATGTACTTTATGGGATCGGCCTCCTTATGGGTACATACATTTGTCACAAAGTCAAGATACCCTTGGTACCCAATGGGCCCTGGGTATAAAAATTAAGCACTTGTTTTTAATCAATGCAATGCATTACATTTTTCAATTCAAAGATTGCTAGGCATTTAATAATACACTCGGTAGACGTTAGGGGCTAAGGCTACAAAATTTATGACTAGCATTAAATGAAGCCAAACAGATAGCCGCATTCATAGAGAAATTTCAAAAAGTATTTGTTTTGATTTATGTAGAGCAAGTTTGTGACATTGATAAAAGTTAGACGTAGATAACTGCGTTTTATTTATGTCCCAAAAAACTGACAATGTAAACCCAAAAGTTATAAATTATAGATTTGGCTATCGAATACTATAAAACGTTAGTAAAATGCTTTAGTTAAACTTGTTAAGAAGTCAACCATGTCGCTAAACAATTCACAACTCTTTGCCCTGTTAGCCTTCTTGGCTATATTCGCGATCGGCCAATCAGAACGTGTTCGCTACGATAATTATCGTCTATACAAAATCAAGGCAGAAAATGTTAAGCAATTGTCAGCTCTGAAGCAACTAGAAGGATCTTCGGACTCTATTCTATTCCTAGATGGTGTTCATATTATAGGCGCCGATATACAGACGATTGTGGCCCCACACAAGGTTCCAGATCTACTTGAATTCTTGTATAAAGCTGAAATCAAGTATGACATGCAGTCAAATGATTTCCAAAAATTAATGGATGAAGTTTATGAAAAAGTAGCTAACAAGGAACGCGCAGACAAAGAATACACCTGGAAGCAGTACTATGAACTAGACGATACTTACACATGGATGATAACTCTTTCCAAACAATATCCACATGTAGTGACGCTTATCGAGGGTGGCAAGACTTATCAGGGACGTTCAATTTTGGGAGTTAAAATTTCCAAGACTCGCTCGGAGAAACCAGGAATATTCTTAGAGGCTGGTATTCATGCTCGCGAATGGATCGCTTCTGCAGCAGCAACGTATATTATTAATCAACTATTGACTTCTGAGCTGGAATCCGTCAAGCAATTGGCTGAGAACTACAATTGGTACATCTTTCCACATGCTAATCCTGATGGTTTCGTTTACACCCATACTGATAATCGTCTATGGCGCAAGACTCGTACTCCCTATGGTGGTAGCTGCTATGGTGCTGATCCTAACCGCAATTGGGGCTTCCACTGGAACGAAGTAGGAGCCAGCAATAATGCTTGCTCTGATACTTATGCAGGTCCATCGGCTTTTTCCGAGATTGAGACACTTTCTCTGTCCAACTACATTTCGTCTATTAAGGACAAAATTCGGCTTTATATCTCTCTGCATGCTTATTCTCAGTATCTTCTTTATCCTTACGGACACACTAATGAACTGCCTGACAATGTAAAGGATTACGAGCAGGTGTTCAATGCTTCAATTGCCGCAGTATCACAACGATATAATACCCTATACACTGGTGGAAATATTTATGATGCTATCTATCCGGCTGCTGGAGCCAGTGTTGACTGGGCCTATGGTACACAGGATGTTCGTATGGCCTTCTGTTATGAGCTGCGCCCGGGTCCAAATAGCCTTTTGATTGGATTCCGATTGCCCGCGGAGCAAATAATTCCCGCTAGCGAAGAGCTGCTGGACTCGATTGTGGCCATGGCTGGAGAGGTTCAGAAATTGGGATATTTTGATTAAAGAAATAAGTCAAGGAACAAAAGTTTACTTAAAAAAGTATCAAAATTAAAATATTTGCATTTTTGACATTTATTATTTAGAATGTAAAATATTCGGTATTTTCTATAAGCTCGACACGACATATATTGTTTCATGCAAAGAATGAAGGATGTAATTTAAAACTAATGTGGATTCGCATCTCGATTGATGTAATTAAAGACTGGACGAAATGTGAGGAAGTAAATAAATTCAAAAGCAGTCACAATGCTAAAGCCAAGAATAAGACCTAGAAGACCGCCAAATGAAGCTGTGAAATTAATAGAAATATTAGAAAATTAATTAGAAATAAATCCATTACAGTTAACAAAGAACTAACCAAGTGCTGAAAGCCAATTTTGAAATATTTCCATACGATATCTGGTCGACATCAAATCACTATAAAAAACATGAACCAATATGCTATCTGTGTGATTGGAACTGTGGAACATGTATTATGGATCTTGTTATTATAAAAGTGATTTTAATTCCAAATCCACATGATGATTACAACTTGCCTGCTTGTCATCTTGTTAAGTGAATAGTTAACATCCAGTCTGCCCATGGTGCTTTCAGAGACATAAAGATTTGATTCACAATCGGGCAGACAATCGCAGGGAAAGCTGCTCGTATGACGAACTATAAAGAGTGGTGCATCTACATTTGCTAAGGCACGCGAAAAAAGACCTGAGAAACAATAGGAAATCTATGTAGTTAAATTTGTATAATTTTTTTTTTTGGATACGCACGTTTGCTCTCGATCATGCAATTTAAATTTTGAATTCCGCAGACCTTGACTGTACCGTTATTAACCACATAAGCGGGTAAGCAGCCACAAGTCCTCAGAGTCATTTGCATTCGACACTCGAACATACAATTGATAAACGAATACCTCCTAATTCCATCCAGTTTCCTTTCACTGCCAAAAAGGCAATTTCTCCATTTCAAGTCCATGCGACGAATATCCTTTGTAGCGTATGTCGATTCTGGATTTATGCGCACAAAACTCTCTCGCGTCGATGTAACAACTTTCGTTTCCGAATTTTCATCAGGAAAATTGTGCGCATTATGAATAAGTAGGCGAAAGCCAAAGCCACTAAAAAAAGTGCCATAATAATCACCGACCATGGGGTCCAATAGCACGGATAGTCCCGTTGGATACCCACAACCTGTGACACGATAAGGCCTCTTGGGTACCTGATAGGCAATTTTTCTGGATAAAAAAAGATTTATCTTTTACATCACTCAGCAAACTTAAACAAAACATTACTTAACAAACAATCTGGCTTGCTCCGATTTATACACAGTTAGGGCAATAAGTAATAAGAAGTTTCATCCAAATAGCGCTATATATAGCTAAAATATTTTTCTTTCGGTTGAAACAGATGGGCAGACAGACGGACAGTCTAGTTCTGATCAAAGATTTTGGGCGTTATAAACTCTTAATCAAAATTACCATAATATCGCAAGGATCAAAAATACATATTCTACAAAGGCTATCGACTTAAGCGTCTACAGGAAGAAATACAGTAAAGTCGGGAAATTGACTTTTCCTTGAATTGCTTGTGGGAATATTTTGAAGTAATTTATGATTCTTAAGCGTTTAGATTTTATTATACATATTATACCTAGGAAAATTATTAGTTGGGGCACCGAAATAATTGAAGCTACAGCAAATTCCTTCTAAAGTAACGATTCGTTGAAAGAGACTCTCACAACGCGTAATGATGCCCTTCCAGATGCAACGCGATATCATTTCCAAGCAATCGGGTGAAAGTTGTATTGCTAGTTCGGTCAAAGTGATATTATTTAGATATGAAGGTCAACCAATTTTGGTACACATAAATCCGAAGTTGTTGGAAGTTCATGGAAACCAAAGAAATGTGCACTATGAGCTCATCAGACCTATTGAAGTTATTGCTGTTGAGAGAGAAAGAGATTAAGTAAAATCCAGCTAAAACTGTCAAATTACTGTCACACAACATCTTTACATGGCTTAAGCTACATAACACGTCAAGATATTAGTCGAAAAGAACGCTTCTTTTGGTTTATAATAGTTATTGCTGCAATTGTGGCGTCCATCACTTTAGTGCTGGTCTCATTACTTGCAAATCGTGAGACGCCAACGGTAACCGTCATCGAAAGTTCACATTTTCCCACCTGGAATATTCCTTTCCCTGCTGTTACTATTTGTAATTTCAATAAGATTTCAAAGACCAAGGCCCTCGGTTTACTGCAGCACATGTAAGTGAAAAATTAGGTATAAGTTTATCTGACTTAATCACAAGATCAATTCCTTCTTTAGGCAACTGCCAAGCGATGCAAGTACACAACATCTACAGCAACTTTTCAATTTAACGCTTCTTCCTGTTGGAAACACTATCAGCAATAGTTCTTTACAAATTTATGATCGCATATTAAATCTAAATAATATCACTTTGACCGAACTAGCAATACAACTTTCACCCGATTGCTTGGAAATGATATCGCGTTGCATCTGGAAGGGCATCATTACGCGTTGTGAGAGTCTCTTTCAACGAATCGTTACTTTAGAAGGAATTTGCTGTAGCTTCAATTATTTCGGTGCCCCAACTAATAATTTTCCTAGGTATAATATGTATAATAAAATCTAAACGCTTAAGAATCATAAATTACTTCAAAATATTCCCACAAGCAATTCAAGGAAAAGTCAATTTCCCGACTTTACTGTATTTCTTCCTGTAGACGCTTAAGTCGATAGCCTTTGTAGAATATGTATTTTTGATCCTTGCGATATTATGGTAATTTTGATTAAGAGTTTATAACGCCCAAAATCTTTGATCAGAACTAGACTGTCCGTCTGTCTGCCCATCTGTTTCAACCGAAAGAAAAATATTTTAGCTATATATAGCGCTATTTGGATGAAACTTCTTATTACTTATTGCCCTAACTGTGTATAAATCGGAGCAAGCCAGATTGTTTGTTAAGTAATGTTTTGTTTAAGTTTGCTGAGTGATGTAAAAGATAAATCTTTTTTTATCCAGAAAAATTGCCTATCAGGTACCCAAGAGGCCTTATCGTGTCACAGGTTGTGGGTATCCAACGGGACTATCCGTGCTATTGGACCCCATGGTCGGTGATTATTATGGCACTTTTTTTAGTGGCTTTGGCTTTCGCCTACTTATTCATAATGCGCACAATTTTCCTGATGAAAATTCGGAAACGAAAGTTGTTACATCGACGCGAGAGAGTTTTGTGCGCATAAATCCAGAATCGACATACGCTACAAAGGATATTCGTCGCATGGACTTGAAATGGAGAAATTGCCTTTTTGGCAGTGAAAGGAAACTGGATGGAATTAGGAGGTATTCGTTTATCAATTGTATGTTCGAGTGTCGAATGCAAATGACTCTGAGGACTTGTGGCTGCTTACCCGCTTATGTGGTTAATAACGGTACAGTCAAGGTCTGCGGAATTCAAAATTTAAATTGCATGATCGAGAGCAAACGTGCGTATCCAAAAAAAAAAATTATACAAATTTAACTACATAGATTTCCTATTGTTTCTCAGGTCTTTTTTCGCGTGCCTTAGCAAATGTAGATGCACCACTCTTTATAGTTCGTCATACGAGCAGCTTTCCCTGCGATTGTCTGCCCGATTGTGAATCAAATCTTTATGTCTCTGAAAGCACCATGGGCAGACTGGATGTTAACTATTCACTTAACAAGATGACAAGCAGGCAAGTTGTAATCATCATGTGGATTTGGAATTAAAATCACTTTTATAATAACAAGATCCATAATACATGTTCCACAGTTCCAATCACACAGATAGCATATTGGTTCATGTTTTTTATAGTGATTTGATGTCGACCAGATATCGTATGGAAATATTTCAAAATTGGCTTTCAGCACTTGGTTAATTCTTTGTTAACTGTAATGGATTTATTTCTAATTAATTTTCTAATATTTCTATTAATTTCACAGCTTCATTTGGCGGTCTTCTAGGTCTTATTCTTGGCTTTAGCATTGTGACTGCTTTTGAATTTATTTACTTCCTCACATTTCGTCCAGTCTTTAATTACATCAATCGAGATGCGAATCCACATTAGTTTTAAATTACATCCTTCATTCTTTGCATGAAACAATATATGTCGTGTCGAGCTTATAGAAAATACCGAATATTTTACATTCTAAATAATAAATGTCAAAAATGCAAATATTTTAATTTTGATACTTTTTTAAGTAAACTTTTGTTCCTTGACTTATTTCTTTAATCAAAATATCCCAATTTCTGAACCTCTCCAGCCATGGCCACAATCGAGTCCAGCAGCTCTTCGCTAGCGGGAATTATTTGCTCCGCGGGCAATCGGAATCCAATCAAAAGGCTATTTGGACCCGGGCGCAGCTCATAACAGAAGGCCATACGAACATCCTGTGTACCATAGGCCCAGTCAACACTGGCTCCAGCAGCCGGATAGATAGCATCATAAATATTTCCACCAGTGTATAGGGTATTATATCGTTGTGATACTGCGGCAATTGAAGCATTGAACACCTGCTCGTAATCCTTTACATTGTCAGGCAGTTCATTAGTGTGTCCGTAAGGATAAAGAAGATACTGAGAATAAGCATGCAGAGAGATATAAAGCCGAATTTTGTCCTTAATAGACGAAATGTAGTTGGACAGAGAAAGTGTCTCAATCTCGGAAAAAGCCGATGGACCTGCATAAGTATCAGAGCAAGCATTATTGCTGGCTCCTACTTCGTTCCAGTGGAAGCCCCAATTGCGGTTAGGATCAGCACCATAGCAGCTACCACCATAGGGAGTACGAGTCTTGCGCCATAGACGATTATCAGTATGGGTGTAAACGAAACCATCAGGATTAGCATGTGGAAAGATGTACCAATTGTAGTTCTCAGCCAATTGCTTGACGGATTCCAGCTCAGAAGTCAATAGTTGATTAATAATATACGTTGCTGCTGCAGAAGCGATCCATTCGCGAGCATGAATACCAGCCTCTAAGAATATTCCTGGTTTCTCCGAGCGAGTCTTGGAAATTTTAACTCCCAAAATTGAACGTCCCTGATAAGTCTTGCCACCCTCGATAAGCGTCACTACATGTGGATATTGTTTGGAAAGAGTTATCATCCATGTGTAAGTATCGTCTAGTTCATAGTACTGCTTCCAGGTGTATTCTTTGTCTGCGCGTTCCTTGTTAGCTACTTTTTCATAAACTTCATCCATTAATTTTTGGAAATCATTTGACTGCATGTCATACTTGATTTCAGCTTTATACAAGAATTCAAGTAGATCTGGAACCTTGTGTGGGGCCACAATCGTCTGTATATCGGCGCCTATAATATGAACACCATCTAGGAATAGAATAGAGTCCGAAGATCCTTCTAGTTGCTTCAGAGCTGACAATTGCTTAACATTTTCTGCCTTGATTTTGTATAGACGATAATTATCGTAGCGAACACGTTCTGATTGGCCGATCGCGAATATAGCCAAGAAGGCTAACAGGGCAAAGAGTTGTGAATTGTTTAGCGACATGGTTGACTTCTTAACAAGTTTAACTAAAGCATTTTACTAACGTTTTATAGTATTCGATAGCCAAATCTATAATTTATAACTTTTGGGTTTACATTGTCAGTTTTTTGGGACATAAATAAAACGCAGTTATCTACGTCTAACTTTTATCAATGTCACAAACTTGCTCTACATAAATCAAAACAAATACTTTTTGAAATTTCTCTATGAATGCGGCTATCTGTTTGGCTTCATTTAATGCTAGTCATAAATTTTGTAGCCTTAGCCCCTAACGTCTACCGAGTGTATTATTAAATGCCTAGCAATCTTTGAATTGAAAAATGTAATGCATTGCATTGATTAAAAACAAGTGCTTAATTTTTATACCCAGGGCCCATTGGGTACCAAGGGTATCTTGACTTTGTGACAAATGTATGTACCCATAAGGAGGCCGATCCCATAAAGTACATATATTCTGACTCAGGATCAATAGCCGAGTCGATTGGACCATGTTCGTCTGTCCGTCCGTATCTCGGAGACTACAAGAGCTAGAGACTTCATTTTTTTTTGCAAAGTGCTTGTAATAGTTGCAGGCAAATCAAGTTTATTTTGGATTTGCGCCACGCCCCCCACCCCCTCCACAAATCGATCAGAACCATTTTGAACACTTCACTGCACCCACACCCAACCAAGCTGCATGACTGAATTTTGGTACAAAGTTTGAATATGTTTATCTGGACGTTGTGTGAAAATTTGGTACAGATCGGATAATTACGCGTATGCTTGCCTGCTCTCACCCCACACACGGCAATAATATCTTAGTGTTTTTCATTCTCACATATGTAAAAAGTGTGGCTCAGTTGTTAGAGGGTTGAACTTGCGTGAGAGTAATCCGCGGCGATTTTCGAAACGATTTTTTTTTTAAATCAATATAAGATAAATATAATAAAATTTATAATTCTTAATTATTTTACGAAAATGTATTAATGGTAATAAAAATATATTTGTATATGTATATGCACGAGCAAAATAAATAATATATAATGTATAAATTTATATTGTAAAATTAATTTAAAATTGGCGAGTGCGTAGAACGAAAAAAAATAAATATATAACACTTTGAACGCTTGAAATGTACAATTATGTTACGCTTTATGCGAATTCGGTCAAATTCTTTGGGCACCGGGTATTATATAGTTGAGCATAAAACGTAAAAATATATATGTATATGTTGGAATCAACTTAAAAATGGCGAGAGCGTAGCACGAGCAAAATAAATAATATATAATGTATAAATTTATGTTGTAAAATTAATTTAAAACTGGCGAGTGCGAAGCACGAGCAAAATAAATATATAATGTATAAATTTATATAGTAAAATTAACCTAAAATTAAAATGAACTTAAGATTGGCGAGTGCGTAGCACGAAAAAAATAAATATGTAACACTTTGAACGCTTGAAATGTACAATTATGTTGACGCTATATGCGAATTCGGTCAAAATCGGATCATAATCCTGCAAGTTATGTAACTTTCAATTCTTTGGGTACCGGGTATTATATAGTCGAGCATACTCGACTATAGCTATCTTACTTGTTTTTATTGCATAATATGGTAATACAACTTCTCAATAATATGCTATTAAAATTTATAAATTGATATTCCACTTGGTTTATATAAGCCAAAAGAAGTATTCGTTTCAAATGAGTTCTTGATATCATTTTTTTTTTAACTTCTCTCTTTACCGATTGTTCATAATTGGCCGATCTTGCCGGTTGCGTATCAATATATATAAAGTATACATCTTTCCACAAGCCAATTCTGATGGTTTCGCTGACACCCATACCCATAGCCTGCAAGGGTATGAAATCTTTGGCAAGTCAAAGACAACTCTGTTTCCTTATTTTATTGGAATTGATAAGTCAAGAAGTTTATTAATGATCATAAGTCCGATTCCTCTAATCTGCCTTTAAATCAAACTATTTAATTAATATTCAAATTCAAACACATTAATCAAAATTTGACAGAAATTCGGCCTAAGGTTACTCTGGGCAATTATTTGTTTGATTGATTAGTTGTGAAACATGGTGGAAAACATAATCTTTAACTGTTCATCAAATTATTTAAAAACCTTGTTCTATTCAAAGTTCAGAGACCACAATCATTACTATAGAAAATCTATCTGAAATGGAAACCCAGAAGCGACAGGTCTTCACAGATTTTCTACACAACAGCTACATAAGTGGACTGCAGCCTTTTCTGTTGCACACACCTGTACGTTATGCCAAGTAAGAAAAAGAAGAACAAGAACACAAAGCAGTAGAAGTAATCTATTATCTATTGACAGAACACTCTGGCTAATATTTTTAGTTTTGATTGTTGTTTCAACTCACATTGTTATCGTTAATCTAACACTTGAGTATATCGTTCAACCCACGGAGATACATATGGCACCCAATCTGATACATGTGGCCAATAGCCCTTTTCCCGCTGTAGGCGTATGCAGTTCCAATCTGATTAGCAAAAGTCTAATGCAAACATATGCTGCCAAAATGTAAGTAGTTTTTATTTAAATCATTTGAAATACCCCAAACTCTTAACCTCAGCGACCATAGCGATAACTGAGTCTAATAACTCCTCACTGGCGGGTATAATTTGTGTTGCGGGCAGCTTAAAGCCAATTGCATATGAATTGGACGATGGACGCAGCTCGTAACAGAATGCCATGCGAACATCCTGAGTGCCATAGGCCCAGTCAACGCTGGCTCCAGCTGCCGGGTATATGGCATCATAAATATTGCCACCAGTGTACTTGGTATTATAACGCTTAGAAACTGCACTGATGGCAGCCTCAAAAACTTGTAGATAATCCTTGATGTTATCAGGTAGAGATTTGGTGTGTCCATAAGGATATAACAGATACTGTGAATATGCATGGAGAGAGATATATAGCTGAATCTTGTCCTTAATAGACGAAATGTAATTAGACAGAGAAAGTGTCTCAATCTCAGAGAAAGCCGATGGACCAGCATAAGTATCAGAGCAGGCATTACTGCTGGCTCCTACTTCGTTCCAGTGGAAGCCCCAATTGCGGTTAGGATCAGCACCATAACAGCTACCATAGGGAGTACGAGTCTTGCGCCATAGACGATCTTTGGTATGGGTATAAACGAAACCATCGGGATTTGCATGAGGAATGACGTACCAATTGTAGTTCTCTGCCAACTGCTGGATGGACTCGACTTCTGAAGTCAGCAGCTGGTTTATGATATATGTGGCAGCTGCAGGAGCAATCCATTCGCGAGCATGAATACCGGCTTCGAGAAAAATGCCTGGTTTCTCAGCACCACTCTTGGAGACCTTCACACCCAAGATGGAACGTCCCTGATAGGTTTTTCCCCCCTCGATTAGTGATACTTCTTTGGGATACTGCTTGGCCAGAGTTTGTAACCAAGAATAGGTATCGTCCAGCTGATAATATTGATTCCAGTTATAGTCAGAGCTAGCTCTACCCTTGATGGCAACCTTCTCATCCACTTCATCCATATTTTTTTGGAAATCCTGAGATATCAGCTCATATTTGATCTCGGCTTTTCCTAGAAACTCCTGTAGGTCGGGCACTTTGTGTGGTGCAACAACCATCTGAACAGTGCAGCCAACAATGTGAACACCATCGAGAAAGATTATTGAATCCGAAGATCCCTCCAATTGCTTCAGCATAGCCAATTGAGCTTCGTTCTCTGCATTTGTTTTGTACAAATGATAATTATCGTAGCGTACGCGTTCAGCTTGGCATACTCCAAATGCGACCAATAGGGCGAAGAAAAGCGACTTGTTCAGCAACATGGTTGACGTCGTTATGAATTGTGCCGTGGTGTGGATTGGACTTATATACCTAAAGCTTACCTTTGCGTTTATTCTTAATAGAATATCAGCGATAGATTGTGCCTGATAAGTTGTTAAAGGCAAAATTATTTACAATCCTTGGAGCTTTTTAATCTTTTGGATCTTAAAATAATCAAATAATTATGGTCATATCATATGGAAAGAAGCTACATAATAAATCAAAATAAATTTATTTGTAGCATGATTGAATTGTGAATAGTTAATATATTGAGTATCTTATATCAGTTTCATATATTGTTTTGTTTATTTCTCATATCCTTATTTCTCATGACTACATTCGCCATACAAATATACAAGCAATACTAATCATCGTTCCAATTGCCAGATACTTACACCAGAGCTCATGTAGTCGGGTTAAACCCAACTGCTCTAATGTCGAGTTGCCCCCTCCAGCTGTGGCATTAAATGTTGACGATATAGCTCAGCGCCTATTGGTTCTGGCCAATTTTTACCTGAATGCGCACGATGAGCCGCCGTTGGATGTTATCGAACTGGGTCAACTTCATCGACTACTCATGGGTTACTACAATAACAGTGGCTATTCGGTTCATGATATATTGCGCGAGCTCTCGCCCGAGTGTAGTGATTTAGTATTGCGTGGTATTGTCTATGGCGCGCCTGTCAACACAACTCAACTGTTTATTAAACGTACCACATCGTCGGGTGTGTGTTGCATATTTAACTATCGTCGTCCAAGCTATTCGCGATATTCGTAAGTTGATCATAATGAAGTTCAAATGCATATAAGTATTTATAAATATATTAAATTAATATAGTTCTAGACGTGCTGCAGATGATGCCGAAATGTCCGCCTTGCCACATGTTGTCTTCGAATCGAATTCCATTCTGAATGGCATACAATTTGTACTGCAGGACACAGCGCCAAATGACTACACTAAAAGTTATTTTAGTAATACGGCGTTTAGGGTAGGTTTCTCATATTTATGATATCTCATATCTAGTGAACACATATCACACATATCGGTTAACTTAACCTTCGATAAATTTTATGTAATATGTTATATTAATATTTGAGTCCTCGCTCTATATTATCAATTTGTATGCTTGAACATTATTTATAATAAATCTTTTACCAATTTTTTATTTCAGTTGCAGATATTTCCACAAGAAGATTATGCTACTGTCCAATCCAATACGAATGGCGATATACTGGTCGATCAAAATACTATAGTCGAAATTCCCATACATCCAACTTTCTTTGATAGTAGTGCATCAGTGCAGGGCGTTACGCCCCAAATACGTCGATGTTATTTCCCCGAAGAGGGCAAAAAACTGTTAAATCAGTGCGTGTAATTAATAACATGCAGATGTTTTGATGATTCTTATACATATATATTCGTTTATAGCAGATCCCACTACTCCTTGGATGAATGTCTGTTACTCTGTCGCATTGAAAGTATGGTACAGTATTGTGGTTGCGCATCATCACCATTAGCAGGTAGCTCCGTTGATGTGCCTTACTGCTTGCTCCCAGATTTGCCCTGCCTCATGAAATGGAAACGCGTATGGTACGGCTACAAAGAGTATCCTTACGTTCAGCTAAACACAGACGATGAGAATCTGCCCAATATCAATGATCAGTGTAAGCAATGTCAGCCCACCTGCGATGGTGTCAACTTTGACATAGTTAGCAATGTGTCTCCACTACGTAAAACCTACAATTCATCAGGTTATTTTCATGGACTACTGTATGTTACAATTGTAATCGCAGTCATTTGATTCGTTTTAATTATTTTTATTATTATTAGAAAAGATTTGACCAACGAACGCCCTTTGTCAATAATCAAATTATTCTTTAGACTACGATTTGCTCAATCAACAGAAATGAATATGGTTGGAGATTGGGTTGTTCTGCTGAGTTGAGTTGGTCTAAAAATTGCTTTAAGTGTTCTCCATTTATACTATCTTCTAATCATATTTACAGATCGCTTTGGCGGCATTCTTTCACTTATGTATGGCTTTAGTATTATAAGCTACATGGAAATCATATATTATCTAACTGGCAAATGGTTTGTACACTTTTATCGGGCCGTTAAAACTGTCAAGAAACCCATTAAAACTAGTGCGGATCATGTCAATCAAATCAATTGGAATGAATTGCTACCTCATGACATTAACAGCAATAACAAATAAAATATGTACAAACCATTTGCCAGTTAGATTTAATATATGATCTTGCCATGTCCAGCTTATAATACTAAAGCCATACATAAGTGAAAGAATGCCGCCAAAGCGATCTGTAAATATGATTAGAAGATAGTATAAATGGAGAACACTTAAAGCAATTTTTAGACCAACTCAACTCAGCAGAACAACCCAATCTCCAACCATATTCATTTCTGTTGATTGAGCAAATCGTAGTCTAAAGAATAATTTGATTATTGACAAAGGGCGTTCGTTGGTCAAATCTTTTCTAATAATAATAAAAATAATTAAAACGAAT
>JBAMBR010006489.1:0-12464 GCA_037044475.1 Zaprionus obscuricornis | reverse complement strand
TATGGAATATCGTGTATTGTATATCGTAAATTTAATATTGTAAATTAAATATCGTAAATTGAATATCTTATATGGAATAATGTATATTGTATATCGTAAATTTAATATCATATCATAAATATTATACCATAAATTGAATATCATAAATATTATACCATAAATTCAATATTCTAAATTCAATATCGTAATAATCGTATATACTTTATATACTGCATACTGCAAAATCGATTATAATACATGTAATACATTTCATATATTGTTTATCATAAATTGTAAATCGTATATTGTATATCGTATAATGAACTTGATTTAATGCATATTTTTTTCTGACAGGTTCAAGTTTTTTTTATTTTTTTTTTCGCAAATACTATTACAAACATTTGTTAAGCATTGTTTTCTTTATTGAAGTGTAAAGCAAAAAAGTAAAAAAAAAATTCATTTAAATTTGATTCATGAAACAATCGATGATATTGACGACTTGATTATCAAGTCAAGCGATTTTTGTGTGTGTGTGTTTTGTTTTTTTTGTTGCTGTGAAGCACGTGACGTCTGAGAGAATTGTGTATAAAATAGAAGAAAACAACCTGCGACTTGCGACTTGCGACTTGATATAAAACAGAAAGCACAATCAATTTACAAAACATTTGCATATGTGCTATATATAAAAGCATACATATGTGTATGTATGTGTGTGTGTGTGTGTGTGTTTATATATATATATGTCTATATTTGTATTAATGTACACAATAGTTAGCAGATGTGGCACGGCATAACAAATGCATAAGATATACATTTGTACAATTCATTAATTTGTTCATTTACATAGATATATTTACTGTATATTGATATTATTATTGTTGTTGTTGTTGCTGTTGTTGTGCCATGTGATATTCTGCCACTGCGCTGAGAGACGCATTTGATACTCACTGTGCCAATGCCTATGCCTCTTCGCTTCATTGCTTCAGCTCTACTTCTTCAGCATTGTCGCATCGCATCACATAGCATCGCATCGTTTCAATTGATTCGACTAATTATCGCCGGTATTCTAAACGATGCCAATTACCAAGATCAGTTCGCACATTCTTGATCATATTTTTTTTTTTTGCTCTTTTACTGACTGAAACCGGTGCAAATTCTAACTAATTGAAAATATCTATAATTTTGCGTCTAATAATTATGTAAATATTTGTTACTTGTACTTGTACTTCTACTTTATTTTCTACACTTGCTACAATTTATTTATTTTTTTTCCATCAAATTCTTTTTTTTTTTTTTTATTCATTTCTGTTTAGCAATAATAATTTATAATAATAATAACAAACTAATAGAAATTTCAATTTACGCATTCTTTCATCTCTATCTCTCTCTCTCTCCTTCTCTTTCGCTCTTTTTTTAGACTTCTGTGAAGAAATCAAGCATTGATGCGCGTCGTTTCTCGGATGTTTCCACTTGTTCTTTCAGTTCGGGTAAGTTTTTTTTTTTCATACACTTGCTGAGAGTATATATATATTGATCAGCTGTTTGTAACGCCCATAAAAAGGCTTGGCAGATTTCACAGAGTATATATATTATTGATCAGCAGTATTCAAATTTGGTTGTCCGTCGGTTTGTCTATTTCAATACAAATTATTACCTCAGTTTTCAAGCTATCTCAATGAAACTTGGTATACATGCTGCCTATGCCCATAAGCTGTATGTAAGTCGAAACCGACCGTATCGGATCACTATATCATATAGCTGCCATAGTAACGATAGGCCCAAAATTGTGTTTTAATATTTGTTTGTTAAGTTAACCAACTGAATCTAACAGCATTTGAGCTTAGTGACGATTTACACGTCTCACAAAAATTTGCTCCTCATCAGACTTTCCATAAACTGTATCTAGCTAGATCGGACAACTATATCATAGAAAAAATCGCTCGGAAATGCAGTTTTTTGTTAAGCTTTGTGCCTGAAACTTATATGATTTGAGTTTAGCAACAACTTAAACGTGTCAAATAAATTTGGTATAAATCGGACCACTATAGCATATAGCTGCCATAGAGACGATCGATCGGAAGTGAAGATTTTGTATGAAAAACTTTTTTGTTGGTTAAGCTAGCCGGCTGAAACTTACAGGATTTAAGTTTAGCGATGATATATACTTCTCATAAAAATTTTGTCCAAATCATACCACTATATCATATAGCTGCCATAGAGACGATCGATCGGAAGCGATGATTTTGTATGAAAAACTTTTTTGTTGGTTAAGCTAGCCGGCTGAAACTTGCAGCATTTCCGTTTAGTGGTGACATATACATCTCATTAAATTTTTGTCCAAGTCATACAACTATATCATATAGCTGCCATAGAGATGATCGATCGGAAGTATAGATTTTGTATGAAAAACTTTTTTGTTCGTTAAGCTAGCCGGCTGAAACTAACAGGATTTAAGTTTAGCGATGATATATACATCTCATTCAATTTTTGTCCAAATCATATCACTATATCATATAGCTGCCATAGAGACGATCGATCGGATGTGAAGATTTTGTATGAAAAACTTTTTTGTTCGTTAAGCTAGCCGGCTGAAACTTACAGGATTTAAGTTTAGCGATGATATATACTGCTCATAAAAATTTTGTCCAAATTATACCACTATATTATATAGCTGCCATAGAGACGATAGATCGGAAGTAAAGATTTTGTATGAAAAACTTTTTTATTGGTTAAGCTAGCCGGCTGAAACTTGCAGCATTTCCGTTTAGTGGTGACATATACATCTCATTCAATTTTTGTCCAAATCATATCACTATATCATATAGCTGTCATAGGAACAATCAGCTGAAAATTGAATTTTTATATGAAATATTTTCTTCTAAGACTCGCAGAGTATGACAGTTTCGTCAACGTCCAAGATAATTTGTTTGTTTATTTTATTTATTTTTTTTTTTTGGCGTTTAATTAAAAAAAAGCACTTAAATATTGCTAGATTATGCCAGACAGCAATTGTTTAATATTATTTGATATTGAAAGTGTGAAAAAATAAATATAAAAAAAAAAATTGAACTAGCTTTTGCTGCTCAGAGTCGCATATAACTTATAACTACCAATTTTTACTGTATTTCTGTTACAGCTTGTTTCAGTGGCAGCTCCGATGAGGAAGATCTTTCACCAAAGGATATCAAGCAGAAGAATTCCAAGGACAACACGGACTTTTGCATTAAGAATATTGCTAAAGCTACATTTGGACGACGTGAAATTGATATTGCCGAGCAGGAGATGCCTGGTATTATGACACTAAGAAAACGTGCAGCTGATGATAAACCGTTGAAGGATGCTAGAATTATATGCTGTACGCATGTGAATGCACAGACAGCTGTGCTCATTGAAACACTTATACAACTAGGCGCATCAGTACGTTGGGCAGCATGCAATATATTCTCAACACAGAATGCTGTGGCAGCAGCAATTGCTGAAATTGGTGTGCCAATCTATGCATGGCGTGGACAGACTGAGGAAGAGTTTTGGTGGTGCCTTGATAGAGTTATAAATAAAGAAGGTTGGCAACCAAATCTAATACTTGATGATGGTGGTGATGCAACACATTTAATGTTAAAAAAGTATCCGGAATACTTTAAATTAATCAAGGGCATTGTTGAGGAAAGTTTAACTGGTGTGCATAGATTGTACCAGGTAGTATACTCCATAACTAGATAGACTTCAAACACTAAGCAAATTTTACTTACAGATGTCCAAGTCAGGCAAGCTTACAGTGCCGGCCATTAATGTTAATGATTCTGTGACAAAGAATAAGTTTGATACTTACTATACCAGCCGTGATTCAATTTTGGATAGGTAAATCTCCTCGATTATACTTAGCTTATCTTTAACTCTAATAACTCTTTGTGCTTGTCAACAGTCTAAAGCGTACAACAGATATTATGTTTGGCGGCAAACAAATTGTCATTTGTGGCTATGGCGATGTTGGCAAGGGCTGTGCCCAAGCATTACGTGGACAAGGCTGCATTATCTATATAACAGAAGTTGATCCTATCTGTGCATTACAAGCATCCATGAATGGTTATCGTGTGGTGCGTCTATCCGAAGTTATACGCACTGTTGATGTCGTCATTACTGCCACTGGCAATAAAAATGTTGTCACACGTGATCATATGAATCGCATGAAAAATGGTTGCATTGTCTGCAATATGGGACATTCATGCTCTGAAATTGATGTTAGTAGTTTGCATACGCCGGAATTGACTTGGCAACATGTACGTTCACAGGTTGATCATATTATTTGGCCAGATGGTAAAATGATGATATTACTTGCCGAGGGTCGTTTGGTAAATCTTTCCTGCTCAACTATCTCATCGTTTGTCGTATCGGTGGCATCATCAACGCAGGCTTTGGCATTAATTGAATTATATTCGGCGCCGGGACGCTATAAATCTGATGTCTATTTGTTGCCTAAGAAAATGGGTAAGTTTTTAATAAATTAAATGTTTATTAATTTAAATTAAAAATCAATATTTTTTATTTTATTTTTATTGCTTAGATGAATATGTGGCAAGTTTACATCTGTCAACATTTGATGCACATTTGACCGAGTTGAGCGATGCACAGGCGAAATTTTTAGGCTTGAGTAAGGCGGGGCCTTTCAAAGCTAACTATTACAGGTACAATAAATATATTTAATAATTTTAAAATTTATTAAATATATTATTTAATTTTTTTTTACATTTTTATTTTAATTTTAATTTTTTTTTTACATTTTTAATTATTTTTATTTTATTTTTTTTTAATTTCCCTTTTAATTTATTTACAGATATTAATCAGTATTGACGTCTTTTTTTTATATTGTTTATATTTTTAGTCAAATGGCCTTTATAAATAATTGCATATAACTGTAATTTTATATGTTAATAATATTAAATAGTTTATTTTTTTCTCTCTCTCATTTTGTCATTTCGTGCAATAATTAAATATTAATGCTCAAAGCAATTAATTTTGTTACATTTGTTTTAATTTGTTTGTTTTTTATATATTTTTTTATAGTATTTTACAATTTTGCAATGATATTAAAAATAAATCAATTTATAAATTTATTGCAGTTTTTTTTTTCAAGTACACGAATTACTGCATTGAGTGTTATAGCAATTAGCTACTGAACGTCATAAAAATATTATGCTGGCTTGTGTCTTGGCTACTTTTATTGCACTTTAATAACTGTTATGAGCCATAGATGGCGTAGCACGTGTCAACTTAAATGTAAGAAGAAAATGTGTACAATTTGTATACTTAATATATTTAATAAATAAATAAATAAATAAAAAAAACAAAATTATATATTATTATGATATATAAAAATTAGATAAAATTTGACTTTTAATTTCAAATTTAATAATTTACAAAGTCTTTTGCTGTATATTAGCATAAAATACACTTAAAAACTTATTGATACCGTTGCTCTCTATGGAAATAGTAAAAAACTACGTCTACGTAGATATATTATCAGCCATATAAGAACCCGACCAATATGATATCATTGCATACATGACTTTTTGATCCAATCGTGGTCCAACCAATGGATTTAATTGCATTAGAAATGCAATTAGCCAGACAAGCCAACAGCAGACAGCAGTTATAATGATGCAACATCGAACAATTCCACGTTCCTTGCAACGATATGAGATTACCCAGCCACAGATGGCAAATATCAACCAAAAGACGGTAAATATAGCAAATGCTAAATATTTGTTCATCGCTTTTAATCGATTCTTTGCCTGTGTAACTTTGTCTTCTGTATGCGTGTGTGTGTGTATGTATATGTGTGTGTGTGTGGGTTTTATTTTTTTTTTTTGTATTATTTTTAGTTGAGCAGCTGCTTTGATTATGATAAATTTCTCTAAGAGATTTTTCTCAATTAATTTTTTTTTTTTTTCACATTTTGTTTGACATCAAAAAATTGTTGGCTTAAAAACTTTGCTTTGTCAGAGGGGGGGGCCTGTGTGGGGGAGGCTAAAACCAATTTTTAGTGGGGGACGGGGGACGGGAGGGTTGGTGTGTGCTTGAAGCTCGTAAACTTTTATGAGTATGAACATTTTCTTATTTTATTGCTGCCAGCGAAGGCTGCAAAATGTGACCAGGCAGCAGGCAGCAGGCAGCAGTCATCTTGCATCTCACAGGCATCCCGCTGCCTATGCTTCGATATGATGTATACTGAAGCGTAAAAGGTTATAAAAATGAAAATTGTATACAATTTTCCGAGTGGCAATGCCAATAAAACTTTTTGCTACCAATGCGCGTATCCGGATGTTTGTATCTCATATTGCGTACATATATATGGTATATCACCCTCATATCCTGACTAAGCGCAAAAATCCGTTTTTCACAGTGAAAGCCAGAAGCAGAGGCTGTTCGATGCCACATGCTATATGCCAGATGCCTGGCTATATACTGATGATGCCATAAGTGTTCAGGCGCGGCACATAAAATGGCGACTGCGCAAGAAGATGGAGCTGCAAGGGCGGGTGGAGGGGGGAGTCTCACACAAAGAGAGAGAGAGAGGCTGTAATCGAGTTTTCCCAAAGTAGCAATAAATGTTTATGGCGACATCGAATTTTCCATTTACTTCTCAACATAAGTATCAAGACGGCCGGTGCCGCAAAAGCTCAAAACACTGCAACACACAAACACAAACACACAAACACACACACATTTTACACCCCTCAAACACTGAACATTCTTCACTGCCCCCTGCATACTATGCATTAGCCATTTCGCTTGTGCAAGCTGCGGCCATCTTGAATGCCATTTGCTTTCAGCCCTTAAGGGCAACAAAAAAAACACACACAAAAAACAACAAGAAAAAAACTCATGAAAATACATTGCGTTGTCTCTGGCAAACACAGTAGCAACAGTAGATCGATCCTGCTCCTTCTGTGTGTTATTTTACTTCTTTTACAGCTAAATGAAACTGTGCATGGTTTCATTTTCATTTACATTTTTAACTATAGTTGCCATAGTCTGTCTGTCTGTCTGTCTGTCTGTCTGTCTGTCTGTCGAAGAAGAACTCGATTGCAGGTCATAAATCACAGTTCACAAACATTTTTGGCTTCCTTCGCTCGCAAGCAAATGCAAATCGGGCGTAATGTGTGAATTCGTCTTTAAAAATTTTTGTTGTTGTTGTTATTGTTGTTGTTGGGCGGCATATAGTAAAAGACTACAAAATATCGAAGAGCTCTTGATTCTAGGGCAAAACAAGAAAGCAAAAAAAAAAAATTTTATTTTTGACATGCCGAAGATTTCATACTCTTGCATAAAGAAAACTTTCACATACAAAAATTTAAATTTTCGACTAATCGTTACTATGACAGCTATATGATATAGTTGTCCGATCTGTACCAAATTTATACAAGATCTATAAGTCGTCACTAAACTCAAAAACTGTAAGTTTCAGCTGGAGAGCGGAGCAAATAAAAAAGTTTTCATACAAAAATTGAAATTTTCAATCGATTGTTCCTATGGCAGCTATATGATATAGTTGTCCGATCTGTACCAAATTTATATAAGACGCATAAATCTTTACTAAATTCAAATGCTGTAAGTTTAAGCCGGACAGCTGAGCAAACAAAAAAGTTTTCTATACAAATACTTCATTTTTTACCGATCGTTCCTATGGCAGCTATATGATATAGTTGTCCGATTTGTACCTAATTTATATGAAACTCATAAATCACTACTAAATTCAAATCCTGTAGGTTTCAGCCGTATAGCTTCGCAAACAAAAAAGTTTTCATACAAAAATTGAAATTTTCAATCGATTGTTCCTATGGCAGCTATATGATATAGTATTCCGATTTGTACCAAATTTATATAAGACACATAAATCACTACTAAATTCAAATGCTGTAAGTTTCAGCCGGAGAGCTGAGCAAACAAAAAAATTTTCATACAAAAATTTAATTTTTAATCGATTGTTCCTATGGCAGCTATATGATATAGTTGTCCGATTTGTACCAACTTTTTATGAGACGCATAAATCCTTAGTAAAGTCAAATGCTGTTAGTTTCGGCCGTATAGCGTAACAAACAAAAAAGTTTTCTATACAAAAACTTAATTTTTTACCGATCGTTCCTATGGCAGCTATATAATATAGTGCACCGATTTGACCAATTCTGTCTTATATACAACTTATGTGCATAGGCAGTATGTATGCCAAATTTCATAGACATAGCTTTGAAATTAAGAGACTAACTTTGCTTTCAAACTGTTGGATGTACGCATCCTTCTACGGATCATGAATTTATATACCTTTATGTGCGTCGACATGCCTGCTAAGTTGCGTTACAAACACCTGAATAAAATTAAAATACTCTCTGCAAAGTGTATAAAAAGCAAAAGGTTGTTGTCGTTCTTCGTTGTTGTCGGCAAACTATCTCAACGTTGAGGTGCGATGCGGTTCCGGTGCGTTTTCAACATTTGTTGTTTTACGTCACAGACACAGTCAAAATATTTAACAGACATTGTTTGATTGATTTGTGGCTAACACTGACTGACTGACTGACTGACTGACTGACAGACAGGCTAACAGACTGTGCGTGACGTGACACTGACAACTGACAACTGACAACTGACGCATAGAACCTTAAGATCTGGAAGATAAAAAGGAAGTTACCATAAGATATATGGTACTATGTCTGGCAGAGCAAGCTAAAAATTTTTATCGATTTTCAAAGGCAAGCGCGGCATGTCATGCAAAAATTTGTATTAAAATTCAACTAAAATTTGATAATACTTAGACTTATAGAAGCAGAGATCTATGTATTCTTAGGATCTTGGAAATTGTAGGAAGCTTAGCTTATAAAGCTTCTAGCATTGAGTTCTCCGATATATATATGAAATATGATACAAGGTTACAGCTGCATTCTTTACTCTCTCTCTCTTTCTCTCTGTTTCTCTCTCTCTCTTTCTCTTTCTCTTTTCAAAGACAAGCGCGTCATGCAAAATTTGTATTAAAATTCAACTAAAATTTGATAATACTTAGACTTATAGAAGCAGAGATCTATGTATTCTTAGGATCTTGGAAATTGTAGGCAGCTTAGCTTGTAAAGCTTCTAGCTATGAGTTCTCCGATATATATATGAAATATGCAACAAGGTTACAGCTGCATTCTTTACTCTCTCTCTCTCTCTCTCTCTCTCTTTCTCTTTCTCTCTCTCTTTCTATTAAAATTGATCTAAAATTTGATAATACTTAGACTTATAGAAGCAGAGATCTATGTATTCTTAGGATCTTGGAAATTGTAGGCAGCTTAGCTTGTAAAGCTTCTAGCTTTGAGTTCTCCGATATATATATGAAATATGATACAAGGTTACAGCTGCATTCTTTACTCTCTCTCTCTTTCTCTCTGTTTCTCTCTCTCTCTTTCTCTTTCTCTTTTCAAAGACAAGCGCGTCATGCAAAATTTGTATTAAAATTCAACTAAAATTTGATAATACTTAGACTTATAGAAGCAGAGATCTATGTATTCTTAGGATCTTGGAAATTGTAGGCAGCTTAGCTTGTAAAGCTTCTAGCTATGAGTTCTCCGATATATATATGAAATATGCAACAAGGTTACAGCTGCATTCTTTACTCTCTCTCTCTCTCTCTCTCTCTTTCTCTTTCTCTCTCTCTTTCTATTAAAATTGATCTAAAATTTGATAATACTTAGACTTATAGAAGCAGAGATCTATGTATTCTTAGGATCTTGGAAATTGTAGGCAGCTTAGCTTGTAAAGCTTCTAGCTTTGAGTTCTCCGATATATATATGAAATATGCTACAAGGTTACAGCTGCATTCTTTACACTCTGTCTCTTTCTCTCTCTTTCGCTCTCTCTCTCTCTAAGTTATCCTCTTGGATATTTAGATTAGTGGTGCGAGTGGCGACACAGCGCAGTCAGCACGCGTTGTTTGTGCCATCAATTAGCAGTTTTAGCACCATTTAAGGAAGTGTATGCGGCAACAACACAAGATACAATGCTTGCAACACATATCACAGGTAAATATCAGCTCACACCATACATCATTTGTCTATCAACGCTGGCGCTTTACCTTTTCAGCTTTGACTGACCTATGAGTATAACTTGGTCTTTAACGTTAACTTGACGGAAAGCGGATGCAGAACTGAGCATCTGTTACTAGTGGCAACAGTTAAGAACACAGCTGATGCTGCAGTCTTGTGTTGCAAATATTCTGATTAACGGCTTCAATATGTAACTGGCACCCGGCCTTTGTTTGGCACATGGCAACATGACAGTTCATGCTCATTGAAGCGAACTTTACACAACACAAGGTTTTCAATGTATTTAACAATTATTTGATTTTTCTTTTTTTTTTTGTTTCTCTCGTTGAAGTTTTCTGGTCTAAATGTGTTATGGTATTTTTTAAGTATTTCAGTTTAATTATTAAAGATTTTATTAAGACTAAAGAAAATTTTGTATATAAATGTTATGCAGTTGCCACTGTCACTGTCAAATTTTTGATATAAAATTCTTATTTCATATTTTCTTATTAGAAATTGTAAGAATTTAATAAGTAAATTTAGCTGGGATAATTTAGCTGTCGAAGTCAACATACAGAAAGAGAGAGAGAGAGAGAGAGAGAGAGAGAGAGAGCGATATAGATATAGATATAGATATAGATATAGAGTCCTAATAACTACAATTATTAAGTATAATTTTATTTATTTTATTTTATTTCTAAATAAATTTCTTATTGAACTATTATTGAATTTATTTTATTTTATTTCTCATTTATTTTATTTGTGTTTTTTTTTTTATTTTATTTTAATTTTATCTTATAATAAATGCAAAAGTAGAAGTTCATATTTGCCATAAAATATAATATTATATAATAATATAATAATATAGATGAAATATCTATTAAAAAATCTATTAAATTTTTATTATTTTATTATTTATTTTTTAATTTTATCTTATAATAAATGCATAATATAATACTAGATAATAATATAATAATAATATAATAATATCCATGAAATATCTATGAAAATTTCTATAAAAACATCTACATTTATTTAGTATAATTTTATTTAGTTTATTTTATTTCTAAATAAATTTCTTATTGAACTATTATTGAATTTATTTTATTTTATTTCTCATTTATTTTATTTGTGTTTGATTTTATTTATTTTATTTGTGTTTGATTTTATTTATTTTATTTTAATTTTAATATATATTTAATTTAATTTAATATTACTTATATTTATTTTATTTAAATTTTATCTTATAATAAATGCATAATATAATAAAAGATAATAATATAATAATATCAATGAAATATCTATTAAAAATTCTATAAAACCCATAACTATAATTATTTGGTATTAAATTTATATTTTATTTATTCATTTATTTTATTTCTAATTATATTTTTTATTAAATTATTATTAAATTTATTATACATAGTCGCGATAGTTCGTACCCCGCTAATACGAAATTCTCAATAATTCGTAAACATATCTGTTCTCTTGAAATAAATAATTTGAAATACTCCATAATTCGTAAAAAATATGATCCCCTTGCCATTTCGAATTATCGAGACTCGACTGTATTTTATTTTATTTCTCATTTATTTTATTTATTTTAATTTTAATATATATTTAATTAATTTAATTTAATTTAATTTTATTTATACTTATTTTATTTTAATTTTAGCCAATTATCACTGCATAAGTAGCAGTGTATTTATGCCATATATATTACTATTAATATTATCTCGCTTTAATTACTGTTGAAAATAGCTTTAAAATAATTGCAATAATTTATTAAGAATTCATATATATTAAAAGTATTTCAGTGACTTTAAAATCTATTTGTTTGCTTGCTCTTAAAAATAAAAAAATACTAGTAGCTGTCATTATGCTATTTTAATTTAAAAGCAAAGAAATATAACATAGAAGTATTCTATTTATTTGTCAGTAAAATAAATGCATGTGTCCCATAATAATAATAATTGCTAATGTGACAACATTTGTAATGCTTAAAAACTTTCATTTTCATGCAGTATAATTAACAGATATTTCTTAGCCAAACACTACGTTGACCTCTGTCTAAAGTTTAGGCATTGCTTTTGATATAGAAAGAAATATATGTATATATATACATATATATATACATATATATATATATATGTGTATATATGTATGTAAGTAAGCAGCTTAGAGTCTGCGCAATGTGCAAAACGCATTTCAATAAATTTGCCATTGATTTTCAGCATTCTCAACTTGCTGTTAAGCAGAATGCAGAATCAACCACCATCAGTGCCGCTGCTGCTGCTGCTGCTGTAAGATGTAGCATGGCGCACTGCGCAAAGCTAAGAGCGAGAGAGAGAGAGAGAGAGAGAGACGAGCAGGCGCGGGGGGTTGGAAATGGCAATTGGGGAGTTGAAGGCAAAGTTATTTATACTTGCATGTC
>JBAMBR010006486.1:0-22270 GCA_037044475.1 Zaprionus obscuricornis | reverse complement strand
CACATCATCAGCATTTACATCCACAGCAACAGCAGTAGCAACAGTAGCAGCAACAGCAGATCCTTGCCACACACACACACAACACTTACAGAGAAAACAGTTTTGCCACAATTTCAAGCTCTTTTATGCATGGGCAATGCTTGCTGCCGCCACCGCTGTTGCCGCCATGTTGTTTTCAGTCTTGCACACACACACACTTAGAGAGAGAGAGCAACACGCATATACACTACATACACACATTTTGCACATTACAGTGTTAATGTGCCTCACTGCCGCATGTAAAAACCCAAGTAATTTGAGGCACACAGCAACGAAAGAGATAGCCAAAGCTTCTGTGTGTCAAAGAGAGAGAGAGAGAGAGAAAAGGAGTGAAAGCATGACCATCCTTTCTCCATCTCTCTCTCTCTCGCTCTCTCTCTCTTCTCTTGCTGTTTGTGGGTGTGCGTGTTAATGATTTTTTGCACACAGCTTCACAACTTGACGCGTTGTCTCTGCCTTCTGCCTCACAGTCTCAGCCTCAGTTTCAGTCTCAGTCAACTGACTCTTGTCCTGTATATGTTGGATCTCTGCGCCAACTTTTGCCTCTTTGTGGGTGGTTTATGTTTATCTGCATACATATAGCTATACATATACATATACATATACATATATACATATACATATACATATATATATACATATATATGTATATACATATACTATATATAAGCTACAGATATAAAATTATATGGGCTGGCGCAGTTAACGCTTTTGCTTATTTCCACACGTGTGTCTTTCTCTCTCTCTCTCTCTCTCTCTCTCTCTCTGTCTCTATCGTTCTCATTGTGTCTGCGTGTGTTAGCCTCTAGAATCGTCCTTGGCCCCTAACAAACAGATGATTAACTATGGCAAAAAGTTACCAGCAAAAATGAAAGTAAATTACTAAGAAAAAAAAACACATTAAGGGAATTAAATAGTAGAGAAATATATTTTTATAAATATATAAAGAAAATATAAATGTAATAAAAAACAAAAACAAAAGCTGTAATTTTTTTTAATGCAAATTTATTAAAAAAAATATTTATAAATATTGTAATATTTATCAAATATAAGAAATATATTTTTAAATATAAATAATATAAAAAAAATATAATAAAAATCATAATATAATAAAAATAAAAAAAAATATATATATATATATATTACAATATAATATAATATAAATAAATATATAACAAAAATTAAATTTTATTAAAAAATATTTAAAAAATGTTTGTTAATAGTTGCACATAGATTATAATTTATAATACATTTATAATACATAATACATTTATTAACTACATTTATTTTATATATAAAAATATATATTAAAAAAAAAAATAAATTGTAAAAATTGCAATATAAATTTCTTTTTCATTTTCAGTATTTATAAAATATTAAAAAAAAAAATATTTCTATTTAATTTCTTACTTATATTTCATATACATATCTATATAAAATATAATAAATATATTATACATATTAATAAATATATTCATATAAAATAAATAGAAAAATAAACTGTAAAAAATGTAATATAAATTTTTCTTGACATTTTTGTTATTTTTAAAATTTAAAAAAAAATAATTCCAAATAATTTAATGTACATATAAAGCATAATATAATATAACAATATATATATAAAAAATATATAAATACTAAAAAATATATATTTAAAAAATTAAATTATATTTTTATTTATATCTCGCAGCTTAAATAGTTAAAAAATAAATTGTAAAAAAAATGCAAAGATTTTTTATTTTCCAACAACTCTTAACCTAGTTAAGCAGCTAAGCCTAAAGAAGTGAATCGCTATCAAAACATTTTCATCTTCTCTGCTGACAAAAGAAAAGTCAGCAAAGTCATATATATATATATACATATATATATATATTACTTATCAGAGATATATATTTAGTACTTGTATAATAAAAAGTCATCTAACGGTACACGATGTCAGCTGGCGATTAGAGCTACGAAATGCTTCGGTAACTTGCAAGATGATAAAAAAAAACAACAAAACAAAACCAACGAAATGTCAACTGTCAATCAAAAGCGCTGCTGGAGCTCTATGTCTTCTTCTCTCTCTCACACTCTCTCTCTTTCTCTCTCACACACTTATTCTAGTGCTCATTCTTATAACGCAACTTGTGCCACACAAAAAAAAATCCTTGGCGCCAGTATCAAAGGCAGCGCGTCATGGAAAAAAAAAAACTGTTTATCATTTTGAAAAGTCAAGTTGGTCAACTGAAGTTAACATGGCTAATAGAGGCGTTACAATTCGGACAGCTGGACAGCTGGACAACTGGACAACTGGACAACGGGGCAACATTATTAATTACTCTATTTTTTCCAACAACAATAGCAGCAGTGGCAGTGGCAGTGGCAGGCAGTAGTAGCAGAAAAAAAAACCTAGAGAAAAACGCAAGTGCCGCCCAACAAAATTGGTCAAAGAAATAAAAGGTAAAGATAAGGGGAAGGGGAAGCTAGAGGAAAGGGGAAGTTAAAGGGAATATTACAATTTAATTGTTTTACAATTTTTTTTCGGGTGGCGCTTATTAACATTTTGTGTGTGTGTGTGTGTGTGTGGTGTCTAATGTCTAGTGCCACACGTGGTGCAATTCCCAACCTGCGCATGGCTGACTTTAACAACAACAAGAACAACAACAGTAACAACAACAATTGAAGTACACAACGCAATGAGAGTTGAACAAAAAAAAAAAAAAACAGAAACCGTTGCGCGTCTGATTTTTAACATAAATTATGCAGATAAGCATAAGTGGGCGGTGCTGCAAGTGCGGTAAGGCAACAACGGTCGCTAATACTATTATTACTATATTTTTTTTTTTTAATTTTTTTTTTTATTTATTTTGTTTAATTGTTTTTTTTTTGTATTTTTTTTTGTTGCTCTGAAGACTGCGAGCATTTTTTTTTATTTTTTACATTTTTTTTTTTTTGGGCATGGAAAAGTTTTGTACCTTTGGCTAATGAACAGTTTTGTATTACTGGGCCTGGGCAGGGGGCAGGGAGCAGTGTTAGGCAAGAGGCGTGTAATTGCCAGTTGAGCTCTGCACTGGCAATGATATTAGTTATAGTTATAGTTATGCTTGTAGTAGACTAAGAGTTACCCTAGCAATGATTTACAAGCTGAAATTCCAGCAGCTTTTTGTTTCAGTGCAAAAATTGTAGATATTAATATGACAGGCAGTTGAATTTTTGCAAAGTTGATGAACTAGCAGTTACCCTAAGCTAAATTAAAGGCAATAGTTGTACATAAAAAATGCTGATGAACTAACAGTTACCCTAGCTTTTACAAAAAAATATAAAATTAAATGTTTGTCAAGTCTAAACTATTTTCATAGCATTTATTATAGTAACATTATCCAAAAGATACGCTGTAAAATTCATATAAAAATTTTATACAAACTTATTTAGCCCTTAGGTATTTCTTGTATTTTTGCAGGGTATATAAAAAGCTTCAGTCTTATGTAAGCAACTCAGCGAGTCGCAATTTAAAATTCACAGCACATTTTCTCAGACGCTGCGCTGCAAGTAACAATATTGACAAGAAAAAAAAGAGAGAGAAAGAGAGTGTGTGAGAGAGAGAGAGACAGACATTTGCGCAAAAAGGACGAAGAAAAACAAAAAAAAAAAAAAAAATTCGCTGCTTGTGCTGCTTAAAATTCTGTGAGCATCGTTTCACAACTTTCCAACTTGCCAAAAAATCGAAAACGGGCAAAAAAAATAAAAAGCAGGCAAAGAAAGAAAGAAAGCAGAAAACGTAAAGCAAAAAGAAGAAGAAAAAAAGAAAACATGTAGCACTGAAAAGATAGAAAGAAGCGCATAAATTTCACGTACTTGCAACTGGCAGACAGACAGAGAAAGAGACAGACTGAGAGTGTGTAAGAGAGAGAGAGTGTGTGTGTGTGCAGGAAATGTGCGGAAAATAAATGAAAATGCTCAAAGCTCGTTCACAAGAGTGCTTACGGCGTCCGCAAGGAGCTGTTGAAGTGGCAAATTTGCGCAAGCGACACCCGAGGCAAGTCAGCGATGCTTCCCCTACTACTGCTTTGAGTGGGGCGTGGCAGCAGGACAACGACTCGAATGCTGCTGTTGCCGTTTTGCCATTGCCATTGCTGCTGCTCCTGCTGCCATCGTTACTTACAACAACTACATGCCAGTGTCAACACATACTTGGCCATTTAAGTGGGCAAAAAAAAAAAAAAAAAAGGCAAAAGCGCCCCCAAACTGCCAAAGCACAGACACCAAGAAACACAAGTACAAGCACACACAGATATACACACACACACACACAGAGAGAGAGAGTCTCGCATATAGTACTGAGATATTCAGTACTGTGACAGCGCCGCCATATTTGTTAACTTCCTCAAAACGCCCAACGCCTCTTCCCTTACATTGTCATTCAATTTTTATGTCTTTGACATAAAAAACCAAAATGCAGAAGCGCAAAAATGACATTTTAGCTTAATGCCATCTCACTCTAACCAACGCACTTTGCCTTTCATATAATTAACCCCTTTTCATGTTATATTTTTTTTTTTTTTTTTGTTTCTTGCTAAGACTTTGCTGAGCAAAAGGCTTTTTTTTTTATTTTTTTAATGGCTTTGGCGACAAAAAGTTTTGCAATTTTTTTGCAATTTGCCGCCACAACAATTTGCGTTTAATTAACCAAAAGTTAAAGTTTCATTTGTAATACGCTGCTTAGGACAGAAGCTAATGAACTTGCCAAATTGTTGTTGTTGTTGTTCCTCTTTTTCTTGTTGCTGCTGCTGAAAGTTTTTGTCTGGCAATAAAATTAATTTTGATGACAACAGCAGTTGCTTATTTTGCTATTGTTGCTGTTGTTGCTGTTGCTGCTTTTGTCTTTTATTTTAACACGAAAATAATTGACAAAACAGAAAATCAAATTGTCTAACGACTGCCTAAAACTTGACTTTGGAAAGTTTCTTTTTTTGTTTTTTTTTTGTTGTTGTTAGTCGCATGACAGTGAAACTAAGTCAAGGAGAACATTAACATTAAGAGTAAATTTTAGTCTATGGCATATAAAAAGCGCATTATGCGCATTATGAAGAACTTTGTCATAATAATTAACTACAACATTTTAATGTGTTTGTTTATAATATAACAGTAAATAACCATGAAAGAAATTAACTAAAAATAAATATAGCTTAATGATTTTTATGTAATTTGCACAGCATATGGTAAAAAAAAAAGCAAACGCTTTCCTAAAAAAAATTATTTCATATAAAAACTTTATTTTCCTCCAATCTTTGCAATGACAGCTATATGATATTGTGCTCCGATTTATACCAAATTTAGTTGACATATAATAGTCGTCCCTGAACTTTATTACTGCTAGTTTCAGCCTGATAACTTAATAAACAAAAATATTTGCATACAAAAAGTCAATTTTTGATTGATCCTTCCTATGGCAGCTATATGATATAGTAATCCAATGTGAACCAAATTTATATGGCAAGTATAAATCGTAACTAAACTGAAATTCTGTAACTTTCAGACGTATAACTTGACAAACTAAAAAGTTTTTAATACAAAAACCTAATTTTCGACTGGTCCTTCCTATGGCAGCTATATGATATAGTAGTCCAATGTCAACCAAATTTAAATGGGAAGTATAAATTGTCATTAAACTGAAATCCTGTAATTTTAATCTGTATAACTTAAGAAACAAAAGACTTTTTCATACAAAAACCTAACTTTCGACCAATCCTTCCTATGAAAACTATAGGATATAGTAGTCCAATGTGAACAAAAGTTTTATGGGAAGTATAAATCGTCGGTCAACTAAAATCCCGTAACTTTCCGTCATATAACTTCACAAACTAAAAAGTTGTTCATACAAAAACCTTATTTTTGACTGGTCCTTCCTATGGCAGCTATATGATATAGTAATCCAATGCGAACCAAATTTGTATGAGAAGTATAAATCATCACTAAACTGAAATCCTGTAACTTTCAGCTGTATAACTTAAGAAACTACAAACTTCTTCATACAAAAACTTAATTTTTGACTGATCCTTCCTATGGCAGCTATAGAATATAGTAATCCAAAGTGAACCAAATTTATATGAGAAGTATAAATCATCACTAAACTTGAATTCTGTAACTTCCAGCCGTATACCTTTAGAAACTAAAAACTTGTTCATACAACAACTTAATTTTCGACTGATCCTTTCTATGACAGCTATATGTTATAGTAATTTAATTTGTACCAAATTTGGCTGACATATATACATTTTCTCTCAATTTCAATACTGCAATTTTCATACGAATAGTTTAACAAATTATAAAAATTTTCATACAAAAATTGATTGTTCCTATTGCAGCTATATCAAATAGTGCTCCGATTTGGACGTTTCTGATTTATATACTTACAGTTTATTTCCATTAGCAGTATGTATGGCAAGATGAAGATGCAAAACAAGAAATATACAATATACAATTTTTATAGGTTCAGCCACTGCTGCTTATCAGAGTTACAAACTCTAGGACAAAAATTGGGCAAACCCTTTGCAAGGATATGAAAATCAAACAAAATTATAAACGCTGCAATCGTATTACGACGACTATCAGACTATCAATTAATGCATCATCTATCAAATTAAAGCATAAAATTATTGCCCCTTATTTTTTACCACAATAATTTACGCTGTAAAATCTAATAGTTTACACAACTGGCGAGAGAGAGTGTGTGGAGGGAGTGGGAGAGAAAGAGAAAGAGAGAGAGAAAGGATGAGTAAGTTGAACTGAGATCAAGTTTAAGCTGAAAATGCGGCGTGTAAATGATGCCATCATAATATTTTGATTTGTGTAACAAACAGCAGCAGCAGCAGCAGGAGCAGGAGCAGCGGCAGTCGCAGTCGCAGTCAAAGCAGCAGCAGCAGGAGCAGCAGCGGTAGTTGCAGTCACAGTCACAGCAGCAGCAGCCACAGCAGCAGCAGTCACAGCAGCAGCAGCACATCATCAGTTAAAGGGGTTAATAAAGCAAACATAAAACGCTTGAAAAAAAAAAAAAAAATGAATTTGAAGTAGAAATCTAGGGGTAGGCTGACTGGCAGTCAGCCAGCAAAGTAAAAGCAAAGTAAAACTGAAAGTAAACTGCTGAAACTGCTGACACTTTCCCGCATTTTAACTTTCAGTCCGCTAATCACATTCGACTTGCTGTGGCAGCATAAGGTGCGCATTACTCATAATGCGAGCGTGTGATATGCACCTTTTGGTTGTTTTTTTTTTTAATGATAGCAGCAGCAGCAGCAGCAGCAGCATCCCTCAACACGCAAGCATCGCCTTCAACTTCACCCACAAACAGAGAGACAGCAATCAGTCTAATCGCTTTCGTTGCGCCGCATGGCTTAACTTTTGCTGCTGCTGCTGCTGCTGCTTTATTGAGCGACTTTCAACTTAAATAGAAGCATGTGTGTAGCATATAGCATAAGTGTATGTGCGATATGTGTTGCATGATAATCAGCCTGCCAGCCAGGCAGCCAGCCAGCCAGGCAGCCAGTCTAAAATCTACAACAAAAACCCAACCCCATCAAGTATCCAACTTTACTTTCTCTCTCTGTGTGTGTGTGTGTCTCTCTGTGTGTGTGTGTGTCGCCTTATTTGTTTTTATTGCTCTTCCTTTGTTTATTATGTGATTCTCTTGCATATGGCTAAAAATTGTTTGTTGTTGTTTGTTTTTGTGCGTGAGTTTTCGAGTTAATCGCACAAAATTTTATGTTAATTTTCATAAATTTTATTGCTGCCACACTGACTGTCACACTCCCCAAGTAGTAGAAGAAGCAGCAGCAGCAGCAGCAGCAGCAGCAGCAGCAGCAGTAGAAGAAGAAGACAAAGAAAAAAAAAGGTCTTTTTAATTAGTTTTGTTATGTGGGATGAGTTTTTCATTTTATGTGCGTAATAAGTTCTTTTATAGCTGGCGTTTTTTTAAGCATTTCTAACACACATTAAATTGACACAACACAAATACTCATGTTTTTTTTTTTTTTTTTTTTGTCCACTCCTCTTTATTTATATATATGTGTTTGTATTTGTATATTATATACTCAACATTTACATATATATATATCAGCAAAAGTCGTTGACGCAGTCAAGTGTCAAATTATTTTTTGAAGGCGCTTTTGGGAGCTATTAACATTTAGTCGACTTAAAGACTTTTAGATTTTTTTTTTGGTTATTTTATTTTGTGGCCTATAAAAGGCAATAAAAAACAAAAGAGTCTAAGAGAACAGGTTACAGTTACCAGATTTTGTTTTTTCCTCTAATCTTTAGTGTAATATATGAGAATTTCGGATTTATTTTATTTTCGTTATTTTTTTTTTTTTTTTAGTGATTTTTCAATTTTGTAAAACATTTTTTATGTACAAAATATTCTAATAATTTTTTTTTTCAAGTCATAAATTGAATGAGCTAGCGTTGTGTATGTGTGTGTGTGTGTGTGTGCACGCACCCAGAAATATATATATATATATATATATTTTTTGCACTTCTTTTATTCATGAATAAGTTTATGTGTGTGGCCCTTGGCCAACGATTGCCAAGTGGTGAGTGTCAAAAGTAATATCGATCGATCATCGTCAGACTGATTTTTGGCATATGTATGGTAAACAGAGATCAAAGATCATACACAGAGTGAGAGAGAGAGAGAGAGAGCGAGAGCGAGTGAATAAAGAGAATGATGATATTTTACCCTTGTGCCAAAGAGATTCACAACGAATCAGATCGATCAATGACCAAAATACAAAATGAAAGCAAAAAATAAACAAACAATTTTTTCTTTGATTTGAATACAACAAATATTTTGATGGAAATTGATATTTGTGTGGCATGCCACAAACAAGAACAACAACAACTGTCATTGTTATTGTCATAATGAAGCACAGCTGTTCAGCTTATTATATTTAACTAAAATTTCGTATCCTTAAAATAGGAAAAACATTAAGCATATGATAGATCGACAAGCTAATTTGACTGAGTGCGTGGCGCGTATTCGAATTATCGAAACTGCGGCTAATGTAATTACAAAAAAAAAAAAACAACACACTAAAAACAAGAGCAGCAACAACAGCAAAAGTAGTAGAAGAAGAAGATAACAACAGACACAAAGGGCCAAAAGCACAAGCGCATCAACTTAATCATTTTAACTAATTGCCAAAGGTGCCCAGCGTGCAAAGGGGGGCGGCGGTAGGGACACAGAGAGCAGGAGACAGAGACAGAAAGAGAGAGAGAGAGAGAATGTGCGTGAGGTGGAGAGAATGTGTAAGTGAGAGCGTGCACAGAGATATATAAAAAAAAAAGAAGAACAAGAAAGTTAAATTTATTTTTTGCCATGACGAAAATTTCATGCTCTACACTTGCAGTATTAGCAATAAATTTTTTTTTTTCGTATAAAAACTTAATTTTTGAGTGATTGTTGCTATGGCAGCTATATGATATAGTGACTCGATTTTGACCAAATTTATACGAAATGTGTAATTCTGTAAGTTTTAACGGAATAACTGAAGAAATAAAAAAGTTTTTCATATAAAAATTACATTTTCGGCCGATACTTCCTATGGCAGCTATATAATATAGTGGCTGGATTTAAACCAAATTTATACGATACTTGTAATTTGAGTCTAAACACAAATCATGTAAGTTTCAATCTGATAATTTAATAAATAAAAAAGTTTTTCATACAAAAATTTCATTTTCGAACGATCCTTCCTTTGGCAGCTATATGATATAGTGGCCCGATTTGAACCAAATTTATACCAGACGTGTAATTTGAGTCTAAAAACAAGTCATGTAAGTTTCAATCTGATAACTTAATAAATAAAAAAGTTTTTCATATAAAAATTACATTTTCGGCCGATACTTCCTATGGCAGCTATATGAAATAGTAGCACGATTTTGACCAAATTTATATGCATAGTATAAATCAACACTAAACTCAAATATTGCAATTTTCAGCAGGATAGCATTATTTACAAAAAGTTTTTCATGCAAAAACTCAATTTGTATCTGATTATTCCTATGACAGCTATATGCTATAGTGCTCCGATGCGGCTGTTTTCAACTTATATACAGCCCATGGACATGCGAAGTCTATATGCCAAGTTTTATTGAGATAACTATAGACGAAACACAGGATATGCATATTTCGACCAAACAGTCAATGCAGATCAGGAATATATATACTCTATATACCATAGCTTCAAGCAAACTTCTCTACAAAATGAAGACACCCTCAGCTAGGGTATCAAACAAAAAAAAAGCGCTTAAAAGGCAAAAGTGGGCCCTAGGGAAGTAAAACCTGAAGCAACCAATTATGTTGATGGTAAACAAATTGCGCACGTTACGTTGGCATAAAAATTAGTAAAAAAAAATATATATATATATATATATACTATATAAAGAGAGAGAGTGACTATTGAGACTATATAGTATATAGCAAAAAAAAAGGACACGCCAAGCGTAAGATCTAATTACACTAATGACAGCCACTGTACATGCGAGAAAAAAAATAGTATTGCTCTCTCTGGCTCTCTCTCTCTCTCTCTCGCTCTGTCTGTTTCACTTGCACAGACACACAGTTTGTCTGTCTATTTGTAACTCTCTGGAGTCATGTTGCAATTAAACATTTGAATTGAGCTGCGTGCAACAACGACATAAGGTCAAAGTCATACTTTGAGTCAGCTGTGCAAATGAATTGCATGAAATGTATTCGATGAGTGTATTTTGTATTCATTTAATATTGAACAGTGAATAGCAGTAATAGCGGTAACAGTGACGAACAGAAGCCATTTAAAACAGCTTCGTTTAACGTGCAACGTTGTGGCACACGCAATGTTGTGGCATCAACTTACAGTTTGCTCTTCTTCTAAATGTTCATTAAAGCAAGGCGAAAGGGGGAAGGCGTCGTTCTTGGTCGTTCAAGCACTTCCGTCACACACATCAGTTATAAGCGGATTTTTAGCGCCTGTTGACGCCTCTCGTATTACCCAAAAGCCGCTTGGCCGCTTGGTAGCTTGGCCGACCGCACACAGTGCTCATTAGCAGTACATCTACCAGCAAGGATTTCTTTTTTTTCGTTTTTTCTTTTCAAAATTATCCTTTTTTGGCATTGCACAACAGACAAGAAAAAGAAAAAGGGTAACAGCGAAACCCTAAACGTGCTGTAACTATAAGACAATTGTGGGCGTGGCAGACAGACCTCACATGTGCTAAGTAAAAGGTTTGTGGGAATAGTTGAGGGGCATGTTCTACATCTGCAGCATCCACATAATCTTGATATGTGTGTGTGTTTTCTCAATGCTCATTAAGCTGCTAGTTT
Source organism: Zaprionus obscuricornis (assembly GCA_037044475.1). Taxonomy (NCBI): domain Eukaryota; kingdom Metazoa; phylum Arthropoda; class Insecta; order Diptera; family Drosophilidae; genus Zaprionus; species Zaprionus obscuricornis. The sequence goes on along the minus strand of JBAMBR010006486.1, from coordinate 10,893 downwards.
TAACACATTTCACTAAGACAATTGAGCAGTCAGAGTGAAAGAGACAGAGAGAGAGAGAGAGTGAGAGCGAGAGAGCGAAAGAGTGAGTTCAGTGTGTAAAGATTTGTAAAACTTTTGCATAGAATTTTATTTTGATTTATGATTACAACTTGAATATGAAGTGCAGAGAGGGGCAAAAAGTATCCTTGTTTTTTTTCTAGGCATAGAATCTTTACGCTCTCTCTCTCTCTCTCTGTCTCTCTCACTAGCTGTACCCTAACTCTCATTGCCATAAAAGCCACAGCAAAGATGTTCTAATTATGATTGATGTGGCACATAAACCCAAAATAAATAAAATAATATTTTGATATTTTTGTTTGGCCATAACTTCAAATGTTGCTGCTCATTAAAACCGCATCAAAATGCATACAAAAAAAAAAAAAAAAAACCTCAAGGCAATATACATGAAATGCAAATCAAAATATGAAATTTTTTCATATTTCTGTTGGCACAACACAACAAATTTCAATATAATAAAGAAAAAAAAGGGGATTGACTTCAAGACACAGCACAAACATACAAGACACAAGACACACCACACAGAGCGTGGAAAATGATCTATTGCACACACACATACACAGACACATAGAGATAGAGAAAGGACAAGAAGAACAAGGTCTGATCTTTGCTTAAGCAGATGCTGCAGCATCAACTTTTTGTCAATTTGAATTCAATTTAGAGCAGAGTTCGCTAGGTTATGGCTTTGGGTTTTGGGTTTGGGTTTTGAGTTCAGGTTCAGGTTCAGCTTGACTTGACTTGTGCCTTATGACAAGCAACAACAACAACAACAATAACAAGAAGTTATGAATAGCAAGGACATTTTGGTTTTTTGTTTGCCATTGACAACAGAAGAGAAGAGAAAAAAAAAATATATATAAAAATAAAAGGACATGTGCAATGCGCCACAGACTGCAGTTAGCATTGTTGTTGTGGCTGCTTTTCTTTTTCTCTAGGCAGCCATTTTATCATACAATTCCTGACTTGCCTCTCCCTCTCTTCTTCTTGCACTTCCTTCATTAATCAATAGCATTGCCTCGCACGTGTGCCTTGTGTATTTTAAATAGTCAATTTATATATTTATATATAAAAGTGGGCAGCACTAATCCTGTGTAGCTGCAATTGCGGCCTCTATTATCTCTTGTGCAATGAATGAAAGTGAAAGATTATAGTTGCTAGATGCTAGAAGATCATTTTTTTTTAAATGCTTCCATCTATTGTTTGCAATTTTAATTGCGCCACATAAATGTTGCTACCCATTTTCACACTCCTACCAGTTCTCTTACAATACTTGCCGACATTTTTTGTATCCTGCACCTGTGTAAAATATACACAGTTGGTGGGCCATGCATATAGTGTATGTCCTTTTTTCTTACTTGCATGTTAATTGCAGTTCCTGCAGTGGCAACATTACATTGCCCCTTGCTGTGGTAGGTGTTGCGACTTTAGCGGCTTAACAGTTTTAACTTTGCCTACAAACTAACCCAAAAAAAAAAAATTCTAACTTAAGAAATTTGCCGACACAAAAAAATAGAGAAAATGCAGTAGAAGTAAAAAAAAAAATAAAGCTAGACTAATAGAGAGTCGGTTGTATCTTTGAAATATGCCCAAAAGGAAGTTAACCACAATTCGCTGAATTTAAACAACAAACGAAGCGACCGAACCAATGGTTGGATTATCTTTTAATTTGACTTGTAATTTTAATTATTATAAATACTTAATATACTTGCATTTGACATGTAATTTTTTATATTTATTTAAAATTTTTAAATGTATTTTTTTTTTTGTTTGTTAAAATATTTATTTTTTTTTTAATTTTTTGGCAATTTGAAATTTAAAAATATTTTTTTTTTATTTTCCAAAATTTATTGTCATTTATTTCAACAGTAAAATTCCCATCAGCTTTCTTGTGACAATGTGCAACGGCAATTTAGCCTCAAACTTTAATTTGACTTGTAATTTAAATTATTACAAATACTTAATATACTTGCATTTGACATGTAATTTTTTATATTTATTTAAAATTTGTTAATGTATTTTTTTTATATATTATTTATATATTTATTATTATTTTTTTTTTAATTTTTTGGCAATTTTAAATTTCAAATATTTTTTTTTTAATTTTCAAACAAATTTTTTTCATTGCTTATTTTAACAGTAACAATTTCCATTAGCTTTCTTGTGACAATGTGCAGCTGGAATTTAGACTCAAACTTAAATTTGACTTGTAATTTAAATTATTATAAATACTTAATATACTTGCATTTGACATGTAATTTTTTATAATTATTTAAAATTTTTTAATGTATTTTTTTTTATATATTATTTATTATTTCTTTTTTTTAATTTTTTGGCAATTTTAAATTTCAAATATTTTTTTTTTTAATTTAAAAAAAATTTTTTTTCATTGCTTATTTTAACAGTAACAATTTCCATCAGCTTTCATGTGACAATGTGCAGCTGGAATTTAGCCTCAAACTTTAATTTGACTTATAATTTATATTATTGTAAATTCTTAATATGCTCGCATTTCTCTATAATTTTTGATAATTATTTAAAATTTGTTAATGTATTTTTTTATATATATTATTTATATATTTATTAATTTGTTTTAAATTTTTAGCAATTTTAAATTAAAAATATTTTTTTATTATTAATTTTCAAAAAACATTTTTTCATTGCTTATTTCAACAGTAAAATTTCCATCAGCTTTCTTGTGACAATGTGCAGCTGGAATTTAGCCTCAAAGTTTAATTTGACTTGTAATTTAAATTATTATAAATACTTAATATACTTGCATTTGACATGTAATTTTTTATATTTATTTAAAATTATTAAATGTATTTTTTTATATTTATATATATTATTTTCTAAATTTTTTTGGCAATTTTAAATTTATATTTATATATATATTTTTCAATTTTTCAAAATTTATTTTCTTGCTTATTTCAACAGTAAAATTTACATTAGCTTTCTTGTGACCAAGTGCAGCTTTAATTAAGCCTAAAACTTTAATTTGACTTATAATTTATATTATTTTCAGTTCTTAATACATATTCAAAAAATATTAATTGTATTTATTTTTATTTACTATCTCTGGTATTTTAATATTTTATAGCAACTTTTACATTTGTAAAATTTTTTTTTTTAATTTTTCAAAATTTATTTTTATAGATATTTATTTGAAATAATTAATTATATTTTGTATATAATTTTTTTTTAGTATTTTTTAGCAATTCTTACATTTTTAAAAATTTTTTATAAATTTATTTTCATTGCTAAATTTAATAACAAATTTCCATTAGTTTTTTTCTGACCAAATGCAGCTGTAAGTCAGTTAAAAACTTTACTTTGAATTATAATTTAAATTATTGCAAATACTTAAAATATAAATATAAAATTTTTTATTTACAATTTTTTTTATTTATACTTTTTAGCAATTTTTTTAATTTATTAAATTTTTTTTAATTTTTCTAAATTAAAATTTCTAATATATATAAATAAAAAATATAAATATAAAATTTTTTATTTACAATTTTTTTTATTTATACTTTTTAGCAATTTTTTTAATTTATTAAATTTTTTTTAATTTTTCTAAATTTATTTTCATCGCTTGTTTCAACAAAAACAAAATTTCCAGCAGTTTTTTTTCTGACCAAGTGCAGCTGTAATTTAGCCCCAAGCTGCAAATGGAGCAAGCAGCAAGCAGGCAGCTGCCTGCCATTGAGTATGTACATTTAGTGTAAAGGTGCATAAAATGGGCGTGGCAGTACGATATTTATTAAATGATCACAAGAGCATTTAAAGGATAATATAACAACAACAACAACAGAAAATGAAACGAGCTGAAGCTCATTGGAAAATGATGCAGTCAAATATTGTTTGTTGTTTTGAGGCGTGGCACAACGCCTGTTGCAATGACATAAATTTAACAACAAAAAAAAAACAAGAAGGCAAAGAAATCTGCAAGCCGAATTTATGTTACACTTACTCTTGCAGTCGTAGAAGAGAAACTTTTCAATTTTTACAAACTTCTTGACAAAAGTAAAATACTCTCGGCAAGGGTATAAAAAAAAGATGAAAAGAAAAACCATAAAAAAACATAAATAAATAAATAAATATGAGAAGTAGAGGCTTGAAGTAATTTATCGAAATTACGCATCGTTTAAGCTGTGATTTATGTGGCATGAGAGGAGGCAGCAACGCGCATAGAGTTGAGAGAAAACCAAAAACCAAAAACCAAAACCGAGACCGAGACTGAGACTGAGCAAACCCTTCACCCTGCCACACACAATGAGAGCGAGAAAGTGAGATAGAGAGAGAGGGAGAGAGAGAGTCAATCTTTGGCTTGTATTGTTAATGAGTCGAATTACACACACACACACACACACACACAGCACACACACATACAAAGAGACAAATACAACGTGGCAGGAATCAACCAAAGCAACAGGGGCAATGAGGGGGTAGCAAAAGTAAAGGCAAAACACATTCTGTGACTGCTGAGTGGCCGCCGAAAGGTGTGACAATTGTTACACACACACAGCACACACACACACACACACACACATGTGTGTGTTTACGCATACAAACTGAGCACGAAGCATGACTCTGGCAAGTTGGCAAAGATTTATGCGACTGCCAAAGGAATTCCCAGAAATTGTAGACAATTCCTTGCGGTCTCGATCCTGGCCAGGATGCACAAAGTACAAAAAATACAACAGCAGCCAAAGGGAGCAGCAACCTTTTGTCTAGCTGTGTCTCTGACACTGTTTGAGGCTTTTTGCATAAGCAAAAATGAAAAAAAAAAACCAAAAAAAAAAAACATTTTGCATTATTGAGCACTTTTAACGGAATTGCTACTGGCATTTGGCGGCGCAATAACAACAGCATCAACATAAAGCGGCACCAGTAGCCACAAAATTCCCTTGAGCAGACGGCGCACATTTATCAAAGCGATTGAGGCGGCGGCAGCGGCGGCAACGTTCGCTTACCAAGTTTTTTTTTTTTTTTTTTTGAAGATGCACCGCACACAGCCCCTCAGGGGCCCACAGGTTACTTACTGCAGTTGAATATCTTGAAGTCCGAGTCTGTTTCCGTTTTCCCCTAGAGGCCTTATGAGTTTCATTAATAAATTCCACAAAAAAAAAAGAATAGAAAACAGTAAAAGAAAAACCAAAAAGAAAATCATTTTGTTTTTTTTTTTTTTGTGGGCGTTTACAGTGCATAGAAAATAAAATTGAAAATATTTGGTAAATATTTGCGAACACAGGACACTTTTTTTTCTGTAGCAATGATTAGGCAAAATATGGCAGACAATGCGGCAGCAGCAGTGAAAATGTGAAACAGGAAAATACAAAAAAAAAAATTGTCAACAGTTTTAAAGAAATATAAAAATATTTTTGATATATGATTTGTAGTATTTAAAATTTAGAAAAATTATTTTATATACAACAGAAAATTCTAGAAAAATATTTATAAATTTGAGTGTGGATTTTAAGATGTATAAAGATTTTTATAAGTATTTAGTCATTTTTTTTTTAGAATTTTATTTAGAGTCTAGTTTTTAGGCTCTAAAAAGAGTTTTACGAATATTTTTATTTTTTAGAATTTTATCAATTTTTATTAAAGTTTTAATTGTATACAAAAATTTTTAAAAAATAAAATAAAATATATTTTATTATGATTTGAAGTATTTCAAATTTTGAAATATATTTTAAATACAACAGAAAAACATTTACAAATTTAAGTGTAATTTTTAAAAATTTTATAAGTATTTTTTTTTGTACTTATAAGTTTTTTTTTTCTCAATTGCCTTTAGCTCAAATTACATTGAAGTTTTGTACAACTACTTAAAGCAATTTTAAAACATTTCATTTTTCAAATTTCAAGCCTTTAAAAACTCTTTTGAAATTAATAATTTCCTCAAAAAATATAGAACCTCCAGATGCTAATTGAAATCTATTTTTATATAAAATATGTAAAATTCTATCAATTTCCGGCATAGATTGCGGCAAGTGGCAGTTGCCGGAAGAACACGTGCCCCACTTGTCAGTGTGTAGTGCACATAAAGTGCATAATACGCAAAGTCAAGTATTTGATTGTAAGCCAAAAAAAAAAGAAAAAAAAAGTTGCTTGATAATCATTAAAAACTGCGGAAGTGCCACAGACGCAGAGATATATGAAGAAGCTTCAATTTCTATTTTTCTTTTCTTTTTTTTTTTTGGGTAGGAAAATTTGTAAGTTTTTTGTTACTTAGTTTGTAACATATGGAAAATCATTAGTAATTTTTTTTTTTTTTTTCTAATGAACGCGAAGCATCAATCAAAGTTGCCGCCAAGCAACGTTGGTGGCCATCAAAAATGTAGAAAAAATTGTTATTAGTTGTCGAAAGTGTCGCATTGTTTTTACACTGTATCGCTGAGGCGTGGCATTAAGAGCCGCAAGGACCAAAAGCAAAATCCTAGCGGCACTTTGTCAAAGTGAAAGTAAAGTTCAAATTTCGCTCTAAAAAAAAAACAAAAAAAAAACTAATATTAATGAGCAATTGAAGATGAAGTTTTGCCGACAAAGTCAAACACTTGAAAGACAAGTAGAAAGTCACAGTGTCTGCCAAAAGTAATGGTGACAGTTAACAGCACTAATTAACAAGCAAAATTATTATAAGTTTTCGTTTTTTTTTCTTTTCTTATATTATCTTTCTCTTTATTTTTGTTTATTTTTACAAGTGGCACTTGCAACAGACAACAGCGCAACATGCGACGAGATTGAAGTGGATTTAGGAAACATCATCTACATCTACATCTGGTTGAGTGTTCTATAAATTAGACTGACAGTCGGCTGCATTTCTTTTATTTTCACAACTTGTGTTTTTCTTTTGTTGACATACACAACTTGCCACCGCTGCCACACATACACATTCCTAGAGTATATGTAGTGTGGAAGCTGTGCTAAAGCGCGAACTGTGCGAACACACACGATGCGACAAGCATTTGGCATTTGTGACGAGGCTCCTTTGGTTGGTGAAAGTGTCACAGTGACAGTCATGACAGTCATGGCCACTTTGTGCCCTATGCGCAGTCCTTGCTCAACGAGGGCTGTCACAAAAGTATGCATCGTTTTTTATTAAACATTCTTTAAATGTATGAAATGTTAATTTTTTATTTTATTATTATTTTTTATTTTTATTTATATTTTATTTTTTTTTGTTTATTTATTTTTATTTAATTTTATATTTATTTTGATTATATAAAAAATAAAATATATATAAAATGTATATTTATTTATTTTATTATTATTTTTTATTTATTTATTTTTAATTTAGTTTTTCAATTTATTTTTCTTTTATTTATTTATTTTTATTTTATTTATTCATATTTATTTTATTTATTTATTTTTATTTAATTTTATTTATATTTATTTAATTTATTTAATTTAATTTTTTATTTAATTTTATATTTATTTTGATTATATATAAAATAAAATATATATAAAATGTACATTATTTTTTTGTATTATTATTTTTAATTTATTTATTTTTATTTTTTCAATTTATATATTTTATTTATATTTATTTTATTTATTTATTTTTATTTAATTTTATTCATAATACAAATTTTTATTTATTTTGATTAAATAACATTCATTAATTAATTTATTTCTTTTTATTACATTGTATTTTTTTTTTTATTATATTTTATTTATTTAATTTTTTTTATTTATTTTTTATTATTATTTACTTCAAATTTTATATATTTTCTTTCTAATGTTCCGGAAAAACATATAAATCAACCCTCGCTTAGCTACAGAGTGTTGTTGCTCTCTCTCTCTCTCACACACACACTCTCTTTCTCTCTGTGGAGTGTTTTGTTAGCGCATAAAAGTGTCAAATTACAAAAATCACACGAGAAAAACGGAACCATCAGTGAGAGTGAGAAAGGAATCAAAAGCAAAAGAATTTTGTATGACAGTCGAGGGGCAAACGGATAAGCGGGATTAGTACGCTTGTTAGTAGCAGTCACTGTATTACAGTGTTACCTCAACACACAGATTTCACTGATCTAATTGGCGTTTTCTTTGACATTTAATGAATTCTGACAAACTGTCACTTTTTAGCATTTCCTTATGCATGTTTTTTTATGCATCTTTTTATACTAGATCAACCTTTAATTGGCAATGACAAAGGTCTTGACTTTATTTTATATCCAAGTCAAAGTTAAAGAAACACAATTACAATATTGTTGACATTGTCAATTTCATTTGTAAAGAAGTCTTTCAAATATTTTATTTATTTTTTTTTTTGTGGAAATACAAACCGTTACGCAATTTTACAAAATGACAGAGAATCGCACAACAACAAAAAAAACCAAGTATTTTTCGGGGCGTATACAAAATTATTTGCATGTTTCATATGTCCGGTGTTCAGCAGCTCAGTTTGCTTGCCATTCAGTCAGTTGGCATTATGGTGTCTATATACTTAAAAAAAAAAACCATCATGCATAGGTATTATATTCCCCCAAGGCACACTCCATATTTAACCATAACTATGCATTACACGTATTTGTTTTGCAATAAACGCCCCACAAAAAAATAAAAAATAAAAAAAAACCATGTACAGTAAAAGAAACAAAACAAAATAATAAAAAAATAAACACAGAGACAGCAATTGCTAATGTGCCGCAATCAGCATTTGCTCGACGTGTAATTAGAGGCAACAAAAACAAAAAAAAAACACGGACATAACCCTTTTCCTAAAAACAAGAGAAACAAAAACTGTAGCCGAACATTTCTAAGAATTTAAATATATAGAGAAAACAAAATAATAAATAAATAAATTTAAATTGACAGGAAACAAATTTTTGCTATATAATCAAATATTTAATACAAGTATTTGTGAAATATTTCTAAAAAAAAAAATAATAAAATAAAAAAAAAATATTTAAATAAAACTACTTTAAGAATATTTTTTGCGAAAATTTGTAAAATGAAATTCTAAATTTAAATTTATAAAACTGAAACTTTAGCAGCATATTTCAATTTTAAGAATAATAAAATATATAAATAAACTTAGCTATGTCATAAAAAAAAATTATAGAAATATTTTAAATAAGAAAATATTAAATAAATAAATATTAAATAAATTAAAAAAATTGAAGAATAGTTTTTAAATTTAATAAAAATTTATTTTTGTATAATTAATATTTAAACTATTAAGATTTATCTATAAAATCAAATATTTAATAGAACTGTAAGCAAATAATTTAATGTTTTAAATAATAAAATATTAAATATAAATAAATTAAAAATTGAAGAATAGTTTTTAAAATTTATAAAAATGTATTTATGTATAATTTAAACAAAATAAGTTAATCTATAAGATCAAATATTTAATAGAAATATAAACAAATAATTTGGTATAATAAATAATAAAATATTAAAAAAATCAACTAAAGCATTTAAAAATTTTTGTACATTGAAAAACTGTATAAACTAAATAAAAAAAAAATTAAAAATAATAATTTTAGTGGCAACAAGTTGGCAAACATAAATATAACCTTGAAAAAAGCTACTTCAACTTGCAAAACAACAACAAAAAATCATAAAAACAAGAAAAGCTGAAAAGGATGCAAAAAGTGGGCGCGTGCGATTGCAACTGTTGCTAATTAGGCGCACAGACGGTCTAAAGGTATAAAATAAATGAAAACTATGTGAGAAAAAAATAAACCAAAATCAAAAAGACGAAAGGAATAAAAAAAACTCACTCAATTGCATATTTAAACGATGAGCGCAACGGAACGTGTTGGAATTGTGTGAAACGAAACAGAAACACAGACTCAACAGCAACGAAAGACGACAACAGGCCAGGCCAGAGATAACAAGAGACGACAACGGCGAAAAGTTGTCTAAAAAAAACCAACAACAACAACAACAATAACACCAACAAGGGAAGCGGCAGCAGCAGCAGCAGCAACAGCAAAAGGAAATATGAAAAACCGCAAGCAAAACGTTTGCACTTCATAAATGCCCAAGCATGTGCCAGAACGAGAGAGAGCCAAAGATGATGAGAGAAACATCGTTGATACAGAGGGTGAGAGAGAGCGAGCAAGCAAGCATTGAGGCAAAAGCGCCGACATTTTTAATTGTAAATGAGTTATGACGACGACGACGTCAACGTCTCTCTGCTGCTGCGGCCGCTGAGTGGCCGTCAACACGAAAGCCAGAACGAACGAACGAACTAACGAACGAACGAACGAACGTAACGCACTCCCACTCAAAAAACAACAAAACATGCTCGCACGGAAGCGCATGCGTGCGAGTGCAATGACAGGAAAGCCTCAAGCATATAATACTTAATTGCTGTCACGTTCTCTCGCACACACTCTCTCGCTCTCTCGACTGAAACACTTCCCCGTCTACGTTTTTCCCAATTGAAAATGTGAGTAGAATTTTATTTTTTTTTTCGTTTGTTGCTTCCAGCTTATACGTTTTCTACTGCTGCACTCTTCACACAGACATACCATAAATTGGTTTCGTTATGCATGCGCTAGCTTGCTCGCACTTAAAGAATACAAGTTGGAAAACTGGTTTCCCGCTGCCATTCGTCGCTGCCGTTGTTGGTTTGCTGCTTGCGCGCTGCTGTCGGTCGTTTTGCCGTTTGCTGAGCTAAGCTGCCGCTGCTACGTTCCCTCACAATTTCCAACATACAATTCAGTTCGTCGTCGCCTGTCTTACGTTGCGCACACACTCAATTCGCGTTGCGCTGCAGTTTTTATATACAACTTATAGAAGACACATATATACATATATACGAACACACACACACACACACATACACAAACTCACACCCACAATCAACTC
>JBAMBR010006485.1:0-27478 GCA_037044475.1 Zaprionus obscuricornis | reverse complement strand
TAAAAACGTTCCACATTTTGATTGTAACCGATCGATAAAAAATACAAAAATAACATAAAGGGGACAAAACCAAAAACCTGCTACCAATTTATAACTATAGCCAACGGAATCAATTAACTTGAAATAAACAAATAAATAAATAGTACAGAAATCGTTGAGATCCAATTAAAAATGGTTAGTAATTAATAGCTATTGCACAACGTGAACAGACAATTCGCACACATATCGTATCATTTCTTGTCATTCAAAAACTTAGCAGAAATAATTTTCTTTCAATGCATAGAAATAGAAATGGTTTTATTTGTTTAGATCTTGTTTATGAACTAATATTAGATTCTAATAATATTATTATTGTTTGATAGCCAGAAAAATATTAAAAAAAATATTCATTTTTTCTTAAATTAAACAAAACTACACAACGAACTAATTTTAATAATAATTGTAAAGCAATAATAATAATAATAAAAACAATTTTTAAATTTATAATTCGTGTATTGCAGTAATAGTGGAAGACAATTTTGAGTGTCGTTCGATTAATTTTCATTCTTTCTTTCAATTTCGATTGCAATTGTTTATTTCATTTAATTGTGTAGCTATTGTTGTAATTTTAAATTTTTTTTGTTTTTATTTGTTTTGCATATGCAAACAATAGATTTGGCCTGAACTAAACTAAATAATGATTTGTATAAATTTAATTTGTTTATTTCAATTAAATAGACAACAGTATAAAAAGCCAAAATAATATTATGGTGTAATAATAATAATATTGATAATAATAATAATAATAATATACATACAATTTAAAATGATATATTTTTTTTGCGTGTTCCTTTTTGTTTCGCTGACAATTTAAAAGCATTTTCGTGTAGTTTCGATTCATAGTAAAACTTTTATGACTAAATTTACAATACAAACTACATTTTTCTCCATACAAATCTTACGAGTTTCGTTAACATTGTTTTCCTTTTTTATGTTTTTTTTTCTTATTAATTTGATTTATACAATTCTTTCTTTGCATTTTTATATACTTGTGCTAAATACACTAAACTACACAAATACACAACTATATACACAACTAATAATGTGCTATTAAAGTTTACTTTTAAAGCTTAAGCGCTAATATTTTATTTTATTCATTGTGGTTGATGTGGTTGCTGTTCTTGTTTTATATTTTTCTTATTTTGTTTGTGTTTTAATTATTTGCCTGTAAATTAATTATTAATTCCTATAAAATGTTTTCATAAACTTTTTTCTTCAAATATGTTTCAAAATTTTTTTTTTTTGGATGTTTATTAAGCTGCTCAATAAACACTTCATTATATAATTCGTTCACATATTTTCTTATCTTCTTTCTTTCTATGTTATGTTTCTTTTAGTACGAATGCCTATTGCTATAACAAATATTTGTATTTTGTTTTCCTTTCTCTTTGTCCCTCTCCCACTCTTCCTTCTTGCTCTTTATGAAAACTTAAGATCTGCTCTGTTTTTTTCCTTATGGACTGATGCATCTGAAGCATTATGTACTGTACCTTTGTATATTTGCATGTGTTTGTGTATGTGTGTGCGTATGTGCAATTTTTCTAGTTGTTACTTAGTTTAAGTAATTTGTCAGTTGCAGTTGTTGAAATTCGTTCACATCATGATCCTAATTCTGATCCTCATCCTGTACTCCTTTAAGCGCCGGTATTTATTTCTTCACTTGTACTTGATACCATTTTCATTGGTTTTTCCTTCATGTTGTTGTTGTTGTTGTAGTTCAGCGTAATGATGTTGTTGCTGTTCGACGAGCTGTTGTTGCTGCTGCTGCATACCTGTCGTATAGTAATACGGAAAAACATCTATACAATGTTTTTACAATAATATAAAAAAATTTAAATTAAAAATGGAGGTAGAATATTTTAAATCTTAAATCTTTTAAATTATGTCAATTTTAATAAATTTCCAAACTAATTATTAATTACAATAATAATTATCCATAATCAAATAAACACTACATCTTACTATACTTTACGCAGTGTTACCATATAATTCAAAAATGAATCGATGGGTCGAGTTAAAATTTGGAAGCAATAATTAAATCGAAGGATTTGACAATCTCTTTCTTCCGAAAATGCAAGAAACAGTAACCAAAATGACAATTGTAATTTATCCAGTTGCTTCAACTAAACGGTAGACAATTCGACAAGTTACAAGAATCAACTCTCATTTTTTAATCCTTTTCAGTAGATCGTAAACACCCTGTACAACATTTGGAAAATAAATAAAACATATCATTTGTAGTTTACCTAAAATGCTTGAGATTATTCGGAAAACTAGTTAGAAAAATGTAAATATTAAAAAAATAATAATAATATATATCCAAAGTCTACATAGATACTATAAACTATATATTCAATGGTCTATGTATATTATTTGCTTTATTTGTATTTTTTATAATACTATGCTTACTATTGTGGGATTATAACTCATAGAAAAAACAAGTAAGAAAGTTATAGTCGAGTGTGCTCGACTATATAATACTCGGTGCCCAAAGTGATATTATATATTTATTTTGCTCGTGCTGCGCACTCGCCAATTTTAAGTTAATATAAAAAAAAAATTTAAAAAATTTAAAAAAAAAAATCGTCTCGGGAATCGAACCGCGGACCTCATGCACGCGAGTTTAACCCTCTAACCACTGAGCCACGCTCTTCACAAGTGTGAGAAACACTGAAAAAATGTTGCCGTCGTTTGGGGTGAGAACAGCAAGCAAGCGTACGCCTCTCAACTTTTGAAATTTGAAATGTGTATAACTTCCATGTTTATTATCCGATCTGTACCAAATTTGTACACAACGTCCAGATAAACATATTCTAACTTTGTACCAAAATTCAGTGCTGTAGCTTGACTGGGTGTGGGTGAAGTGGTGTGTTTAAAATCGTTTTCATCGATTTGTGGAGGCGGAGGGGGGCGTGGCAAAAATCCAAAATAAACTTGATCTGCCTGCAAACACTACAAACACTATGCAAAAAAAATGAAGTCTCTATCTCTTATAGTCTCCGAGATCTGTGTGTTCATACGGACGTACAGACGGACAGACGGACAGACGGACATGCTCCAATCGACTCGGCTGTTGATCCTGAGTCAGAATATATATACTTTATGGGGTCGGCCACGCCTCCTTATGGGTGTTACATACATTTGCTCTTGTCACTAACCCAATATACTCTTGGTTCCCATAGGGCACCGAGTATAACAAGACGGGAAGGCGACAGTCGTGTGCACCCGCAGTAAAATGCCCAGTACCCTTAGAATGAAATATACCATGGCATTATGCTATGTACCGACAAAAGAATTCTGATGCTCTACACGCTCGCACTACGCATCGCAACACTACAAACAGACGATTAACATGCGAATTTGCAAGCTGTGAATTTCTACAGCATACATGCATTCAACAGCAGAAATCTGTATTCACCGAAACATAACTACATTTTATTCTCTTTAATACGCAAATTTCTTCAGAACTGTTTAACAGTCCGATATATTTTAGACTTAATTTTAATTTTTATACTCCAAAAGTAGCAGACGCAAAAGGTCTGTATACACCTTTACTTAAACCTACATATAATGGATATTATATCCTTTTTAGTAACTTGTGGGGTATCCCACTCTATGCAAAACTTCCTTAAGGCGTTTTGGCATCGAATTTACAAGTTTCATTGTTTCCTCTGATGTAATTTTGTCCCATTCCTCCAATACTACCACCTTGAGCATTCTTTGAAGTAATTGTGGGCTTCCTGATATTTCTTTCGAGAAAACCCCTTAAATGCTCAAAAGGTTTGAGCTCCGGAGGATATGTTCCCAGCTGATTTTAATGTCAAAAGAGAGCATTAAATACTTTGGGTCGTTTAAGGTCCGATTTTTGTATCTTTCTATTAAATTGATTTCCAAAATGCTTATATAGATACCCTGATTCATAACTGATTCAATAAATATTATGTTTCCCACGACACTTGCTGCCATACACCCCCACACTATTATGCCACTTCAACCGTTTTTATCAATGCCGACTACATTTTCTTTGTTGGACGCTTATACTCTTTTTCTTCCATACTAAAAACTTTTTTTTGATTCCAAAGAGAGTATAACACGATTCAA
Organism: Zaprionus obscuricornis; assembly: GCA_037044475.1. Lineage (NCBI taxonomy): Eukaryota > Metazoa > Arthropoda > Insecta > Diptera > Drosophilidae > Zaprionus > Zaprionus obscuricornis. Next base: position 23,338 of record JBAMBR010006485.1, on the reverse strand, counting down.
GAAGTCTGGGGTTTTAAAATAAGCTAGCTAGACGCTTTTGGCTATTGACTTCGGAAACCAAAGATTTTTTACGGGTGACTCTGCTTTGGTAGCCATACTTTTTTATGACACGGCGGACCGTATCCACCGAAACCACGTTGGAAAAACTATCATATGGGATTGGAGCTGTTCTTCATGGACTATCATCCTGGAATTACGCTGAATAGACTTTATAACAGCGCTTTGTTTGAGCTCCGTTAATAACGGTGGACGGGAGGTCGAGCCTTTGGCAAGATTCTGCCGGTAAAATTACAGTGATTTATTATTTTTTGGATGGAGGAATGAGCTCCACCAATTGGGGTACCAATCTCTCTATAAGATTTGCCATCAAAAAATAGTTTTAAAATGATTTTACGCTCCGCAATAGAAATTTCTGCTCCTTTCTTCTCCATGGTGTAATGTAATGCAAAAATGAAGATCATTTGTAAAAAACCCGTTGTAAAAGAAACAGTAATTAGCTGAGAAATTTGCGTTTGAAATTTGATTTTCATTTTTTTTCGGTGTATACAGATTTGTGCTGATAAGTGTATATGAAAGCATTGCCTTTCTTAATCAATCGATACCATTTTTTCAGGACTGTTTTATATTGATGCTGAAATGTTCCCCTCCCAATTAGAAGTCTCTAGTATTTGTAGAAGCTGAGATATGCGAAGCGTCATAATGTTTTTAGCGTATTGTGGGCGAACGGGGCGTGGCATCAAAGTTTTAAATAAACACGATCATAGTACGCTATGAAGGAAGCCATTTGGTGTCTCTAGCTCTTATAGTTTACAAGTTCTTTGCATTCAAACAGACAGACGGACATGGCCAAATCGACTCGGCTATTAATACTGAGTCCGAATATATATACTTATGGGATCTGCCACGCCTCCTTCTGCCCGCTACGCACATTTGCACAAACTTAATATACCCTTTTTTATCCATGTTCAATGGGTACAGGGTAAAATAAAATAATCTTAATCCCTTAAGAATGTTTCTAGATGTCAAATTAAATTGAATTAAGAAGATATAACTAAAATCTATTACTGATAATTACCTGACGCTGCTGCATTAAGACTGCCGCTAAGAGTGGCCGACGAAGAATTGGAATCGGATGGTGTGTTGGGTCCAGCTGATTGTGATGTAAAGGCAGGATGTCCCAGTGCTTTTTGTCGCACCTCACGTATCTTCAACTGAAGATCTTGTTTCCTTGGGAAGACATCAATATGTTTGATCTATTGTAACCAAAATGAAATAATAAATTATTTGCATAAAGTTACAAGACTTTGTCGAGTAGAAGTATACGCACCTGAAAGGCAATCGTGGCCTGGGTGGAGGGGAACATTCCATGCTCATTAAAGAGCTGCATCACTAAATTACGACGTGCTTCCAGAACTTTTCTATGTCCCTTCTCGCTAGCATCGGAGCGTGCACTCTGCAATGGCGTTTTTGGTGTGCGCGGCGAGCGTCCCGTTTGATCCGTTGTCTCAAGTTCTGCATCAAAGTATACATAGTAGATATTAGTTCCAGATTTTCTTTCGCATATATGTGTACCAAATGGTTTACCTCTCAGATCATTGCTAAAGTCTGCACCAAAGAAACGCTGCGTAGTGGTTGGTGGTGCCGAGGCTGGCTCATCAATAGAATCTTCTTCACCCACTAATTTGAATATGAATTGAATAATTTAATACAGTTAAATCTTTTATACATATAAAAAGCAAAATAAAACACATACTTAGCTTCTGCACTGGCGGCAACACGGCATTCTTTTTTCTATAATTAGTTCCGTAGACACGTGGAGAGGAGGGAACAACTATGGCGCTGGGCGACTGGCAATCTTCGGGTTTGAATTGCGGTAAAGCCTTGTACTTTTTCTCAAAATCCACTTGCTTGAGCACGCTAGCATAAAAAAAATTATAATAATAAAGAATTAACATTATATTTATGATCTGTTGAAAGTTAAAGTCGAAATATTACTTGTTAACTTCATCGCTCTTTTTCTTGTGGGTCACACCGACAGATACAGATGTGGACGCTGGCGCAGTTCTTGATGGTGATTTGACGACTTGAGCGTTTGAATTATTACTGCTGCTGCTGTTTCCACTAATTATGGCCGTCGGCGTCAATGGTTGTAGCTCATCACTGTTGGGCGTTGTAGTAGATGAGGTAGGTGTGGGCAAGGCTGAGCTTAAACTACTGTTGTTCACATGGCCAATGATTGGCGACTTATTTGCAACATCCATGACAGTTGGAGAGTGCACTTTGCGTCCAATGTGCTGACCATTGCTGGCTCCAAAACCAAGAACACTAGTGTTCACATTGTTGTCCGATTTGCTTTGAGCTACAATATAACCAAAAATATATATAAAAAAAAAGTTTAAAGCGAGATACTTAAGTCAAATCATTTTCCATCAGCAATTTACATAAATTCTTGCGTCGCTGCAATGGTGCACGTCCCAGTTGTGCAGGAGTTGGCGCCAATACAAACGGGTGACCATCGGCATCTACATCCACATCGACATTGGTATCTTCAACAGCAATGGCATCACATTGGTTGCGCTTACTTGTTGAGTCATTGGGCGGTGCATTCAAATGATATGACGCCGATTTGGGTGTGGAAGGCATAGATTTGTACGATGGAGAACTGGCCGACGGCTGTTCTTGGCTGTGACTACTGGGCGCATATCCATGCAATAGCATAGTTGCCTGTGTACTAACTGGCGGCAATGGTGGCGCTCCTGGCACTCCAAGGCCGCCATTATGTTTCTTAAACATATAACCAGGTGTAAATGCCGCTTCCAGCTGTAGATGCTCCAGGCTGGGTGTTCCAGGTTGATGGGATCGCGGTAGCAGCGGATACTGCGAAATAGAAAGATAGATACAAATTAGTTTAAACAATATTTAAGCATAAAGTGAAATTCCTTCAAGATTTTGACACACTTACCGGATGACCCATGGTAAAGAACATTTTTTGTGTTGGCGCTGGTCCGACAGGACCCAAAATTTGTGCTGGTGCGGACGCAGGTGGCGTGGCAATGGCCGCGTGCCCCAAACTGACGGATGCCGGTGAATTGGGCACACATACCTGATGAGCTGCGGATGAGTTTGAGTTGATCATAAGAATTGTGGTGGCATCGTTGTTAATATTGTTTTTATTGTAGTTATTAATAATATTATTGTTGCTCTTCTTGCAGTTGATGTTGTTGTTGTTGGTGTTATTGTTATTAATGTTAATATTGCTGCTGTTGTTGTTATTGTTATTGGAACCACTGTTAAGACTGGAGTCGACAGTAGATGTTATTGTTAGTTCATTGGCTTTATTAATACTATGATTTGTGTTATTTGTTGCTGGCGCAATTGGCTTGGTTAAAACGGTCAGTGTGGGCGTGGTCGTTGTTGATGTTGTTGTCAGAATGCGTCTATTGACCGGAAGCGTGATCTTGTTGCAAGCATTAATGCTGATGAACGACAATGGACGCAATGTTGCTCCAGAACTTGATGCCGCAGCATGTTGCTGATTATAGCTGTTGACATCGGTTATTAGCAACATTGTTGCTGGCTGTTGCTGTGTCGTCTCATTTAAGTGCTGCTGTGGTTGTTGTTGCAATTGCAAATGTTGCTGTTGTTGCTGTTGTGGAACAATCGCTGTCTCGACGATATCGTAGTTATCATCATTGTCGTTGTCATTGCCATGCAATGTATCCAATACTAGTGCATCATACAAGATGGCGGCCCGTCCTGTGGGTTTGTTGGCATCTTTGAGGGTCAAAAGTTTGCGTATTATCGATGATGTTGTTGTTGTCGTTGATGGTTTGTTGTAAGTATTATTTGTTGTTGCAGCAGAGGTATTGAAATTATTGGAAAATTTAATAAGTTGCTCGTTACAATGATTTGTTGATGTTGTTGTTGATGTAATTGTTGTAGTGTTTGTGGCTGTTGTAATTGTTGCTGTTGTAGATGATGTTAATGTTGTTGATGCCTGTGCTTTTGACTTTTTGAAAAACAATGGCGGCGGTGTGTTATGTTGCTGTTGCTGTCGCTGTCTTTGTTGTGGTTGTTGTTTTGATGCAAGTTGTTGTATTGTTTTTGTTGCTGTTGTCTGTTGATGTGTGCGTATTATGGTAAAATGATTGCCCGGCAGCGATGCAGTTTTTGCAATGATCGGCGGCGTTGGCGTTGACGTAGACATTGGCGTCGGTACTGGCATCGACGTGGGTGTTGGGATGCGTGTAATGACTGTGGGCGGCGTTTCGACGCGTCGTTGATGTAAATGCTTCAACTGCTGATGGGGTGAGTTTGCTGGCTGCAAAGGTGTTAGTGATCGCACTATGGTGAACTGCTTGCGTTTCAATGAAATTGCATGCGAGGGCATGGTCGTGGTCATAGGCGTTCTTATTGGTATTGATATTGGTGTCGATGACTGCTTAACAATTGTGTATTGAGCAATATCATCGAAATTTGGACTCAAACTTGCCAACTCCTCTATGAACTGCTCGTCGTCATCATCATCTTCATCATCGTCAGCATCTTCGTAACAGTCGTCTTCGTTTTCGTTCTCGTTACCGTCCTCGTTTGCGTTCGCTGTCACGTTCGCGTCCGTTGCTCGCTCAGAGCTGCTTGCATTTAATTTGTCATGTTTTTGTTTTTGCATAGGGTCGGGTTCATTTTCTTTATTTATTGTATTTTGTTTATGAAAGGGTGAATGTGACACAAATAGATAGATATAGAAATGTTTGCGGTTAAAGATGGACGGTGGACGATAGACAGTGGACAGTGGATGGTTGACGGTTAATATTGATTGAGATTGAAAAGCATATGGTAGGCAGAGTAAGAGCAGGTGAATGAGAGCAAAGTAGAGTATATATTAGATATTACGGGTGACAGTGAGCATGTGGAGAAATAGAGAGAAAGATGTTATGTATAAAACTTTCGTTATAAACCGAAAAAAAAAATAAATAAATTAATGTATAAATAAATAAAGCAAAAACATTATAAATGACCGAACGTTTGTTAACAGATGAAACGAGTCGAGGGAGGATTGTTTCAATTTAGTCTTTGGTGTAAACATAATACCACGATTAAATATTAAACACAACAAAATCATAGTATACAACTTCAAATCACAGTAAAAATATACTAAATATGCCAATTACTTTTTTTTTTTTTTTTTTTTTTTTGTTAAACTATAAAAACAACATAGGGAATGCAACATTAAAGAAAAATAAATCAAATTGTCCTTGCAAATAGCCAAAAACCAATGTTGAATTCAAGAATTCACTTGGCTAGGAGAAAGTCAATATATTTGTTAAATTAAAATCGAATTGAATTGAATTTAATTATATTTCATTGAATTAGAAGCTCACCTCGAACATCTGTGGGGCTACATAGAGCATGATGCATGGGATAATGATATTGCTTCTGGCTAAGAGCCGTTGCAGTTGGCACATTGAAATTGAAAATAGACCCGACGCCATTGCTTGGGTCGGGTCCATTGATCACACCAGCAGTGGGTGGTGCAACACTACCACCACCGCCATTTAGCTTATATGGAGATGGTGGCTCCTGTTTAATATCCTCTTGTTTAATGTGTGCCTGCAGTTGTTGCTCATCGGATTTGCAACCTGATGCATTGCTGCCTTTGGGACTGATGGGCATCGACTTGAAAGCTCCGCCTAGAGAAAGAGAGAGAGAGAGAGAGGTAACAATGAGCAACTGTTATTAATGAAATTAAACAATTTTGTGCTTGCTCGCCTGTGGGTTGGAATGGTGTTACACCGATTGGATTCTTAGGACTAGTGTAGTGTGTGTACATAGTCATCTGTGGATACGGTAGCATGGTGCTCTCCAATCCTGGATGGGCTTTTATGGCTTTTGGTTTCAGCGTTATTTCACGCTCACTACCAATTGCTGCTGCTGCTGCAGCTATCACTTGACCATTGCATACATTTCCATGAGCTTCATCCTGAGAACGCTGCAATAATAAGGATTACATCCCAAATTTATAAATTATGGTTAGTAAATGGAATGTAATGCTTACCGCAACAGCCTCCATCTGTGGATGTTGCTGCTGCTGTTTACGATAGTCAAAAGGTGCATCTTCAATATCCAAGTCGTTAACACGCTCACGACATTGCAAATCTAGTTTGTTGGGCGGCTGTTCATCTTCTACGACCAGCATTTGCTCATCCTCGTCAGACTGCAACTCATTTTTGAGTAGCTTTGCCTTGCCGTTTCCAGGTGCCTGTGCGGTAATGGTTGTTGGTGTCTCATCGCATGCAATGTTGTAGTTATCAATTGTTAGTGGGATAATATCGCCTTGTAGCTCAACGGCTTGAGCACCGCCGCTACCGCTGCCGCCAGGTGTAGATGGACACATGTCCTCCTCCAGCGAATCGGAGCCATCTACAGAGACAAGACGCTGCTTGCCATCGTCAGTGGCATTGGTTGACGCAGTAGCGCCACCCTTACCGGATGCAGACGACTTCCGACGATCCTTGGAGCACCATTTCCAATCCGGATGTAGCTGAAAGTGAGCATCCTTTACAGATTTTGCTAGCTCATGGTACTGGGCTTTTTGTTCAGGCTTTAGCGCGTACCACCATTCTCCCAGTATTTTGCTAACCGTACGATTATCCTGATTCGGGTGCTTCTTATGTACCATCTTGCGATGTTTCTTTGAGAAAATCATGAAAGCGTTCATAGGTCGTCGTATCTTCTTACCAGCAGGTGGTGCTGCTTGTTGTTGTTGCGATTGCTGCTGTTGCTGATGCTGCTGAAGTGCACTTAGCGATTGACTGCGTCTCTTTGCCGCGGAAGTAGTCGCTGCCACAGCAGAACCATCACTGGCATCGTGACATTCATCCAATTTGCGTATGTTGCTGTTGTATGTAGGCAATCGCATTGCCGCCGTCGTTACCTTCTTACTATTGGATGTAGCTGTAGTTCCAGATGCAGAGACAGTTGCAGTTGCAGTCGTAGTAGGCTCAAACACATCATCATCGAGCTGTTCATCCGGTTCATCTGGCTCATCTGTTGTGCATATTACTGCTGCTGCTGCCGCAGCAGCCGCTGCAGCAGCCTTAGCATCGTTCATGGAACAATTGAGCGGCTTTCCCGGCGAAGAAAGCGGTGCCGGTACAATCAAATGATTTGTATTTTGCGATTGCTGCTGTTGCGTTTCCGTTGCTGACGCCATTTGTGGAGTATGTTGTGGCGACAATTCCGGTTGTTGCAACATGGCCATGCTATAGTTGCTGTGTGTTGTTGTCGTTGTCACCGTCGTCGATTTAGTCATGGCCGGCATTTGCGGCAGTAGCTTATGCCACGGATAGCTAGCCGCATTGTAGCCTAAGTAAAAAAAATACAATTAAATATTTTAGATATTAACCCACAACTTAAGTTGGTTAAAGTTTGAACGGACGTTAATAAATTATAAGTTAAATTAACAATGAAATATAATATATAACACATAATATAATAAATACGAATGAATAGCTTTTTCACTCGATAATTAATAGAAATGTTATTATATCTATGTCTGTTAAATTAAAATTCTACAACACGCAATTGTAATCGATAAGTAATCGTTATTTAACAGTTTTTATGTTAACGGTTGAAATGTTACAATCGATTTTTAGTTGAAAACTGATTTAAGCGATTTGGAATTTTGTGTTATTTCAGTTTGTCGTTGGCCACTTACCGTTTTTTGCCAATGACTTGTCCTGTGCCGTAGACACTGGCACTGTTACAGCGGCTGTGGGCGTGGTTGCCGGATGTGAATGAAATGAAACTGATGTTGATGGTGGCTGCTGCTGTTGTTGTTGGGCTACGGAAACTGGCAATGAGTTTTGAAGCTGCGACAGCTGCGTGGCATTTACAATAACGGGATGAAAGGTTTGATGGCTTGCTGTGGATCCCACAATATGTTGTTGTTGGTGTTGGTGCTGTTGTTGTTGTTGCTGCTGCTGCTGAATTGACGTTGGTTGCTGCAGTTGCAGTTGTTGTGATTGCTGACTGCTTGAAATGCGTATGACGCTGGTCGCATGCCCAACGCTGCCGCTACTGGGCGGCGCAGGTGGCGCTGGCAGTGCATTGTGATGAGCGGCAGGTGGTTGCTGATGCTGTTGTGGCGGTGGTGCATGCATCACCAGCGAAACAGCCGTCGTCTGTGGCGGTGGCGGCTGCTGTTGCTGCTGTACAGCTTGACTACTCTCCCAGCTATTGTTATTGCTGTTGTTACTGTTGCTATTGTTGTTATTATTGTTAGTGTTGTACAAAACCGGACTAGGTGTTGTCTTCCATTTGGTGTCCAACGGCACAGAAGCAATAGAGCTCAGATGTTGCTGTTGATACTGTTGTTGCTGCTGCTGATGTTGTTGCTGTTGCTGCTGGGACTGATTCGCAATGGGAGTAAAAAAGTTTTGCCTATGATTGGCACCATTGATCGGGGAGTGGGCGATGGCACTCAGCGGCGAAGCACCAGAATGATTTACAGGTGATGTATATGATGGCGTTGCAGAACGTGAACTGCTCAGTGACACTGCAGTATGAGAAGAAAGGAAAAAAAACAATGCATTCATATGTTGGAAATTTTCATGGTGTTTTTTTTTTTTTAATTCTTAGAAAATGTTTTTGTTATAATTTATTACATAAGCACTGTAAATATAATTTTGCGCCCAGCTCGAAGTCCTGGAACGCATTCATTTCGTTACTGGCAGCCAATCCTCCTCCTCCTACTTAATCCAGCACTGTAAACGGCATCACTTTATGCACGTATTTTCGTATTTCATTTGGTTGAAAACTTTTTGTCGTCGTTGTCACATTCGTTTTGTCTTCTGCATTCACATTGGTATTCACTTTTTTGTTTCTTCTTTTTATTTTACTTTTTATTTTTTGCTTTTGCGCTGCTTTTTGTTCTGCGTTCTGTTTTCTTGCCTTGCCTTTGACAGTTTTCAACATAAAATGCGACAACGAAGTTAAAAGAACGGCCAGCAATTCAACTGAGCTGCAGATGGCGGCAGCGACGACGACAGAAGCAGAGACAGCATAAATTGAGTGACGCTCTTGCTCTTGTTTTCTGCTCTCTTGCGTGCTCTCTCTCTCTCTCATTTACCTGTTGTGGTTGTGACCGTGTGGGTGCCAATGGTGTTTATGGGTATGTACATACTTTTACGTTTTTGTTTGCATGTGTGTGAGTGTATTTGTGAGCGAGCTCTCTCAAGTGCATTAGTTGTTTTGGTAAAGGCGAATCAAAGGCAGAGTAAATAACAAGAAAGGAAGAATCTGTTGCGCTTTGCACGCAGAGTGCTTTTGTTTAGGCTGCGCTGTATTATTTGTTTCAATTGGTGGCGTCGACTGCAGAATCGATATAGAGATCGTACGCATGCAGGTGCATTGGAATGCGAGTGCGTCGCTACTATCCATTGCTACCTCTCGTTCTGCGTGTAAATCACGCTGCGGTCACACTTTCAAGTGGCTAGAGCTAACGTTTTCATTGTTGTTGTTCTTAATGTTGTTGCTGATGCACGCACACGTTAAACAATAGCACCCCTCATCGGCCACGAAACACCTTAACACAACGTTTGTTTAGAGGAGTACATGTATATGTGTTTCTGTGTATGTATGTGAAATGGTCAGCAGCCGCGCTGTCTCAATAAAACTTTATGATATGCATTTTTATTAAGAATTGGAAATGCACTCGAACCAGATGAGAAGTTCTAAGTTATAACGAACTTGCAATACTCTACATACAACTGTCTCTTTTTAAGGATATGGGTGTACATTTTACACTTTGTCTACCTAATTTTTACTAGTATGTTTATAAAGTATATAGATATGTACATACAATATATTTATTAGAAAGTATATAGGTTGTATATAAGTCGGAACCTAATGTATCGAATCATATATATGATATAGCTTAAGTTTTTGTATGAAAAGTTTTCTTCGAACACTTTAGGTGTCATGCCCAAAATAAGCTTGTTTTGTTGTTTTTATATTATTTAGAGTATCTTATAGTCACCTATGTTCTAACCTAAACTTTTGCCCATTTTAAGAAGCGCCATAAACGTGCATAACAACCCAGAATAACCAAGAGGCTGCGCTTGGCTCTTGACCGTCTTAACTGTGTATTAGTAATTGCGTGAACAAAGATAGATTAACAGCTAACCTGGCGCTCATTTGAACATTAAAAATGGGAATGAGACTAAATCCGAGAACGAATCCGAATTCGAATCATGGTTCAGTCGAGGTCAGGGTTAGCTGGGAAACCAGCATTGAAAGTGCATAGCAGCAAACTATGAATAAATTTCCAACAAAATTTTGTTGATGTTATTATGGGAGAGCGCATATCTGCTGCAGGTCAGAGAGTAAAGCGGTGTTATAAAAAGGTAAGAGGTGTGATATTCACGTACCTAACATGGCAGCCACATCGGTCTCTTCCTGATCATAGCGACCCGTGACACGATAGTTGGGCGATGTTTCCGAGTCGCGTGATGTATCTTCATCGTTTTGCGTCTTGCTGCTCGATCGGCTATCACTGTGCGTGATAAAAACAGAAAGATATACACATACAAAAGAGAACAAAAAGAAAGATTGAGAGAGAGAAAGATTAAAATGAAAAGAGCGTTAGAGCAGCGCCAATCGATGCAGCATACTGTTTTTTTATAGGCACCTGAGAAAACGACTTGGCCCTGTTGAAGAGGGCTGCGCATTGTTACCCTTCTGATTCAAATGCCTGGAACAATAGCCGCGTCGCTGAGATTCTTTCATGCACAGCATGCAGAGACGTCGCCATTGCTTTCCATTGTATTTCTTGCGCACCCCGGATTCCGATTCCACAATGTCGCCCTTCTTGAAGCGATGCGGCGTCGTTGCCTGAGATCTGTCAACAAAAATGCTTTCGTAAATATATAGAAACATATGCAATATATGTATATACAGCCAAGGAAAAAATAATAGAAACGAAAAAAATTTTTGAAGCCAAGTTTCCGAGAATGTGTTAAAATATTATGCATGAAACAAACTGTCCATAATTGTTCTTAACTGTGATCTCCTTTTTGAGTGTCTTTCGTTAGCAATTTTTGCTATGAGTAACAAATTATTAGGAGACCTCGTGTTTGAGTTGCAAAAAATAATAGAAACACACACATGTTTTGATGAATTTTTCGGAATTTTATGGTTTAAAACAAAAGTAAAAGCTTTATTTCGGTAATATTGAACAACGGAAGTGTAAATATTGCGTCTTTATTCGAAAATAGTTGTTAACTTTAGTGATAATAGTCACAATAGAACTATTCGAAATAGGCTGCTGGAAGCAAATTTGAAGGCACACTCGGCTAGGAGAGATCCTTTTTTTTATCAAAAAAGCATATCGAGAAACGAGTCTGCTTTGACAAGAGGCACGAAAGTAGACGAAATTGGAAAAATGTCCTGTGGTCCGACGAAACGAAGATAAATTGGTTGGGATCTGACGGGAGGCCGAATGTAAGGCGCCCAAAAAGAATTGCTTATGATATTAAATACAATATTAAGACCCTCAAACACGACGGATGTAATATCAAGCTGTAACCATGTTTTTCCGCTTCAAAGGTTGGTCTGTTGCAATATGTGCGCACCTGACTATGTGAGCATATGAAATGCCTTTAGAGTGGGAATTTATGCAGGATAACGATCTTAGGCATACAGGCAAACTTGCCAAAAAGTGATTCATTGACAATAAAGTGAGTGTTATGGACTTGCCCGCTCAGGTGACTGATCTTAATCCCATTGAGCACTTGTGGGGGATATTAAAGTATAGGATAAGTGGTTTTTAAAAGGATTAAAAGCATAGGATTATTCATTTCGTTTCTATTTTTTTCCAGGCCTAAAACAGAAATCTTTACTTGAACTAAATTTTTTTTGTTGTGTTTATTAAATTAAATAATTTTTTGTAACAAATTATGAAAGCTAGTTGTGTTTACGTTTAAGAAAACTAAAAAAAATTAATTTTTTATTTTGATATTCTGAATTAGAAAATATCAATTTAAGAAAATGAAAACATGCGTTTCTATTATTTTTTCCATGATTGTACAAATTCCACTAATAATATTAGTTATGAAGGGACTTAGAATCAACCCAAGTTAGTCTCTCAGTATCTCAATGACCGAATTGTATGAAAAGTTTTCTTCTAAAACTGCAATGGTATGGCATCTTCGCCTCGCCGAAGATAACCTTGCTTACTTATTTTTTTTTTTTAATTTTGTTTAGTTCCTGTTAAATATATATTCATGATCAGTCAGTTTGTTCATAACCAAATTTAATTCAAGGTTTCTGGATTGAATGCTAGTTGTATATAAAACGGAACGAGCCGGATTACATGATTATATCTTAATAACTGTAAATAAGGTTCTGTTCAATTTTTTTTTGTTTAGTAATATTTTCTGTTCTTCTACTCTGTATGTTAACTGATCTACTCTATATTAATTATAAATCATACCTTGGAGTTGCTGGATGAGATCGTGGTGTCAGCCTCTGATCGAGTAAGCTGGATGTGCTACCGCGGCTTTGCATACTACTTCGCTTACTGCACGCGCTCATTTTCTCGGCATCCAGTTCGCCAGTTGCCGGTGAGTAGCCAATTCCGACGCGTTTTAACTCATCATCAGAGTCATAGTCGTCGTAGCTGCGTTGTTGCTGTTGCTGCGATTGCGATGGCACATGCATTTTCAGGTGATGAAGTGGCTGATGTGGCCCATTACTGCCTGGCGAGATCAGAATATCACCATTCACTTGCTGCTCTCCATGCGCCAGCGGCGGTGGTGGTGGAACTGCACCACTTTGAAACGGTGATGTGGCAGCCGCCCGATAATACTCATGTTTCTGTTGCTGCTGTTGCCCATTTGAGGACGTGGATGTCGGCAGTTTGCCATCAAAACGTGTGGCCACAAATCCCTTAGGATAAACATTACTACTGCCAACGGATATTGATTCCGGCTTGCGCTTGCCCCCACTGCTTGCTGGCGGTGTTGCTGTTGGTGCCAGTTCATTAAGTTCTTCCCACCAAGGTGGCAATAGTAGACGCAAATCGGCACGACGAACAATTTTGTGCTATGAAACAAAGAATGCGATTTATAGATAGTTAGTTATATTTACTCTTTGCTCATGTTATTAGATGTGCAAGACTATCAACTATTAAGTCAGCAAATCTTGGATAATTCATTAAAAGGAAATGAAGTCAAATTACGAGCATTGTTATTTTCATTACGGATCAAATTTCTCTCTGATTGTTATTTACTTTTGGTCTCAACTTTTGGAATTTGAAATGTGTATAACTTCCATGTTTATAATCCGATCTGTACCAAATTTTTACACAACGTCAACATATTCTAACTTTGTACCAAAATTCAGTCCTGTAGCTTGGCTGGGTGTGCTTAAAATCGTTTTTATTGATTTGTGGTTGCGGCGGGGGGCGTGGCAAAAATCCAAAATAAACTTGATCTGCCTGCAAACACTACAAGCACTTTGCAAAAAATGAAGACTCTAGCTCTTATAGTCTCCGAGATATGTGTGTTCATACGGACGTACAGACGGACATGGTCCAATCGACTCGGCTGTTGATCTTGAGTCAGAATATATATACTTTATGGGGGCGGCCACGCCTTCTTATGGGTGTTACATACATTTGCTGCTGTCACTAACCCAATATACTTTTGGTACCCATAGGACACCGAGTATAACAAGAAGGGAAGGCGACAGTCGTGACCACCCGATAGTAAAATACCCAGCACCATTGAATAAAATATAAGTGTACTTATGTTATGTACCGAAAAAAAATTCTGATGAAACAGCTCGCGCTGGGCGCTCGCTGGCCTTCATCGCTCTTACTACTCTTCCGTGCATTGCGTTGACAGCTTCAGCTCATCTGACGCCCAACTGATTTAACCGCGAAAATAATTGTTTAATAACTTTTTTGTTTCTTAATCAATCTATACCATTTTTACATGACTATTTTATATTGATGCTTAAATGTCCCCTTCAAAATTACACTAGTGTCACTTATAGAAGCTGAGCTATGAGAAGCGACAAATGGGTTTGGGCGTATTGTGGGCGAACGGGGAGTGGCATCCAAAGTTTGAAATAAACTCGATCATAGTACGCTATATAGGAACCTACATACCAAATTTGGTGTCTCTAGATCTTATAGTTTAGAAGATCTTTGCGTTCAAACAGACAGACGGACATGGACAAATCGACTCGGATATTGCTCCTGAGCAAGTGTATATATTCTTTGTGAGGTCTGCCAGGCCTCCTTCTGCCTATTACGAACATTTGCACAAACTTAATATACCCTTTTTTACCCATTTTCAATGGGTACAGGGTACAAAAACCCATTTTTGTAGGTCCACTTGCTATACTTACCACTTCTTCATTAGCCAATTGCACGGTGTATTGCTTAGCACCCTGATTGATATCAATAATAATACCCTCCACATAGACACAGCCGACATTGCGACCCTCAACACGTTGGCGAACACAAACTCGTGCCTCTAAAGTAATCTGTAAGATGAACATGACGTCGGATAGGTTTTATTTAAGGGAATCAAATAAAAAACTTACTTCAGCCATGGGCGGACTGGCATCAAGTATCACATTATAGTGTCCAAGCTGTAGAACATCCTGATATAATTGCTGGCCAAATTCAGTGGCATCGAATTCAACGAGTATTGAGTTGGGCGTATTGGATGTAGGCGTAGCCGTTGCTTCATTGATTTGAAGTATTATGCCGGGTGCATAAAATTGACCGACTTTGGCCAGAACACGCGTATTAGTCCATTCGCTGAGATCGAGTAAAGCAACAGGCTCCTGTTGCTGTTGTTGTTGTTGCACCTGCTGCTGTTGTTGTTGTTGTTGTGGTTGTTCCTGTACATGGTGCTGATTGTGAGAGTTAAAGCTATAACGGGTCTGCTGCTGCTGCTGATAGTAAATAGGAGTGAGTGTGCGCGAATGATGATTAAATGAAGCATGATTGTTGCTATTGTTATTGCTAGCAACATGTTGCTTGTTAACACTAGCCGAATGCTGCTGTGGCGATGTGATTATAATACGTTGCAATTGCAGTTGCTTTACATCAATAATGTGGCTGTTGCTATTGCTACTGATGTTGCTGGCGCCTGCACCTGTGCAACTTGTTGTTGAGGGTGATCTGACAATCTTGCTGCGCAACGCCAATGTATGTTGCTGCACGGCGGTAACATTGTCATTGGGCAGCGCATCATTATTGCCATTTGTATCGGCGGGTTTTTGTTGTTTATGCAGAGGGTGTTGTTGTTGTTCTTGTTGTTGCTGTGGCTGTTGTTGGTGTTGTTGCTGTGTCTGCTGTTGTTGACCCAACTGCTGGTGCTGCAGCTGCTGTTGTTGCTGCTGCTGTTCCGCTTTGTCCAGCTCAGCTGGATCAAATTTACGCTTCTTGGGATGTTGACGCGGCTGAGAAGGCTGTTGTTGCTGCTGCTGAGGTGTTGCTGCTGTTGGTAATTGTAATTGTGGCTGAAACAATGCATTTTGCTGCTGCTGTGTCGTTTCAACTGATTCTGATGTTGTTGTTGATGTTGTTGGTATACAAGCGACTGCTGCTGTTGTTGCCGGTATAACCATTGTGTTGGCGGCAACAGCAAAATGTTGTTGCTGCTGCTGCTGGTGTTGCTGAATTTTGCTTTTTATCACATAAGTTTCGCCAGCGGTAACTGCTCCACTATGCGTTGCTGTTGCTGTTGCATTGGCAGCGCTGAGCATCTTAGTTGCTGTTGCTCTCCAGTTTCTTGTCGTTTCAATTGTAGCAGCAACATGTGTGTAGATTTCTTAACTTATTTTTGCTTATGATCTTACTATAATCTTGGCGAATAATATTTTGGCTGTCTTCTCTTTCTCCACACTTTGTTTATATCACTCTTTTAGCAACAGACATCATCATATCATTGACATCGCTAACTGAAAATAGAAGAAAAAAAGACTAATAAAGAAGAAAATATATATAAATGAAGTTACATTAATTAAGTCAACAAGAGAAAACCATTTAATGTCTGTACACACAATGGCCAAAATGTAATTTCATAATTAGTGCAATTGGCTTTCTGAAAATTCTGACAACTCTAACATCCTACAGTAGCCCGGCTAACTGGCGTCTGCCGCCTGTCGCCGGGCAATAAAATTCAATCTCTGACCAAAAAACAACAAGAAATAAAATATATTTTTGGGTACACTGAAAATTTAATTCTCCTGCGAGCTTTAAAGTTGACGAACAATCTGTAAGTCATTATTTAACTTGAATCTTGAATAGCTTT
Source organism: Zaprionus obscuricornis (assembly GCA_037044475.1). Classification (NCBI taxonomy): domain Eukaryota; kingdom Metazoa; phylum Arthropoda; class Insecta; order Diptera; family Drosophilidae; genus Zaprionus; species Zaprionus obscuricornis. The sequence goes on along the minus strand of JBAMBR010006485.1, from coordinate 7,004 downwards.
TAAGTAGCTATCCAGTACAACCAGAAAAGCTATTTATTCAATATGTATTTTTCGACCGATTTTCACTTGCTTACAGCTTTGGGTAAAAATAAAACAACCACATGATTTATCCATATAGCTGAGAAACTTGTTTGATATTACGCCTCATATCCTGTATACCCTTCCAAGACTAGTATATAAATCTATACATATCTACAATACAACATGCATATACATACAAATATATGAATGTACATATAGTACATACAATACATATAAATATCTTGTCTGTCGGTATATTTGTGTCTATCTGTAGTTGTCTATGCGCAATTACGACAACGGAAACGTTTCAATTTACATGGCAGTGCCAGGAAAAATATAACAGGGCAGTAATAGAAGAATGAATAGCGTAGCAGAAGAGATTAAGATTAAGAGTCAAAATAAAACACTAAATGATACTCGAAACATTTTACGCCAACGACAGCCGTATATCCTAACATTGTTATGAACGTATGTATGTATATGTAAGTTAGTCTTAAAAATTTATGTACAGTCAGGTCTTAAAGCTTAAGGGAATTATTCTCCCCAACTTTTTCCATAATATCCGTCAATCTTAAAGCAAATAATTGCTATTAAAAAATTTAAATGTATAATTTATGTTTAATTTTCTAATTTTATCTGAATATCATTATAAAACGCGTACGAATTACAATTTTGTAACAAATAAAATTTTGGCACGTTATACAGTAATCAAAAATGCACTCGTCTATGTTATTCGCCTTTCGCTAGCCACTCTTATTCTTGCCCTCTTACTCCTATACTTCGACAATAATTTTCCATCCACAACAAAATTCAATCAAAGTTAGCAAAGGTCAATGCGGTCGACAAAAAGCGTAGCATACTCCTAGGCATGTCTCGTATATTACACTGCACTGTGCACGCCGTACGCATACAAACATACATACATGTATATATTTTAAGCCTGCAGCGTTGCCATATTTCTGGAAAACCACGTCGCATTCGGCTTTTAATTCATTTCATACACAACATCATCATCGTTAACGTTAACGTCATCATTGTAAACGTCAGCATCAACGCTATTGGCATAGTCATCACCTCCGTCTCATTCGTTCCTACCGTCTGTCTAAAGAGTTTCGTTGTGTGTGGGCGTAATTGCGGGAAATGACTGCCACGCCCATTGTGGGCCACACGGCAAAATCACATCAATATGGCAAAAAACTTTAGCACAACAAGAAAAGAGAAAATAGAAAATTGCAGCAGCATGGCAACAGGAATAAAGACTCACTCACAGAGAACCTCATTTTGTTCTTGTTGTTGCTTCTGTCGAGTTAATGCTGAATGTGGGGGATAAGTGCAATGATTGCTTCATTTTTATTTTTATTTCATTTCCCTTTCTCCACTTTATAGTTTTATTTTTGCTTTGGGCTTGGTTGGTTGCTAGGTTTTTTTTTTCTTCTGTCTCTTATTGTCTTCTTTGTACCCATTTTCTCTCTCTCCCCCTGTCTCTCTTTTACTGTACACTGTTTTAAATTGAAGAGCAGAAGCTTCAATGACATAATCCGTCAAATGCATCAAAGTTTGATGTATGTGTTTATGTACATATATATACATATGTACATACTTTTGCATATATTATATACTCGTCAGCCTGAATATCTCCGTGCCATTTTAACGCAGTAACATTAATGATTAAGTATTACAAATATAGTAATTACATTTTTTTTTAAACCTAAAAAAAAACTTTTCTATTTCAAAAACAAAAAGTTTATTAATCCGAGTTTCATTATTTTTTGATTTTTTTTACAGTTATCTGTCTTATTATTGCGGTAATGTCAAAACCTGTGCATGTCGTTAAAGCTTCTAGTCATTTTTTCTATTTGAATTGTCATTATTGTTTATGTATTATGTTGTTATTGCTGTTTCTCATTATTACAAGATTCTCAATTGCTACTGTTTGCGTTGTTATTGTTTTAGCATGTTAACATTTTCTATTTTATGATGCTCACACTCAAATCGCATTGGAATAATGTGATCGATCGATCGCAATGCAGTCATGATGAATTCTATGTAAGTCCAGTTAAAGAGCGAGCGAAAGGTATTTACACACATGCATACATTTACACATACAAGTGTAAGCATGTTTGCATTGCATGTCGTATTAATTTGTAATGATATGACCGTATGCGTCGTTATAGACTACAGAGTTCTTTGAACCTTAACGGTTGTTGATTGTTTCATATCGTATTTTGGCGCCAAATACAAACGAAAGCGAAGCAAAAGTGTAAAATGCACTCAGGCTGCTACAGAAGCTGTGCGCAAAGAAAAGCAAAGCAAAAATTCAAAAATGCAAATGTTTACGTCTCTCGGTTTACTCACTACATTCTCGGTTGCCCGCACGCACTTACATTGACTTCCACTCATATACATACATATACACATGAATACATGCATGCATCCAAATACATGTGTACATTCAAAGCAACGGTAGCAGTCGGCCTCTGCCTGGCTGCTGTGAAGTCAGTAACCCCACTCGTTGACAACAACAGCAGCAGCAGCAGATGCAGTAGCAACAAAAACAACAACAACCATATCACAGCAAAAGAGGGAGAAGCAACCGCACTAGTCGAGAGCGCAAGAGTAGGCAAGACCATAACAAAAGTAGGAGCAAGAGTGAGCGCGGGTTCGAGTGTGAGAGAGCGGTCGTACGCTCAGTTTGCAGGCAAAATTTGTATGCTGTGATTTTTATGTTGTTGCCAACTCGTCAGAAGTCCTCCCATTCTCCATAATATGAACAACAACAGCTATAACAACAGCAATCTCTTAGTCATTGCGAAATGCGAACAACTGTAGCGCAGCATCATCAAGTGAGAGTGAGTGCTCTGCAAACGTTTTGGGGGTCAGGAAAGGGCTTTTATGGATACCGACCCATACACCCTTGAAAATAGAAAAAACAAGTAAGAAAGTTATAGTCGAGTATGCTCGACTATATAATATTCGGTGCCCAAAGTTATATTATATATTTATTTAGCTCGTGCTGCGCACTCGCCAATTTTAAGTTAATTTAAAAAAAAAAAAATCGCCTCGAGAATCGAACCGGGCCTCATGCACGCGAGTTCAACCCCCTAACCACTGAGCCACACTCTTTACAAGTGTGAGAAACACTGAGTAAATGTTGCCGTGAATGTTCCTCTCAACTTTCGGAATTTAAAATATGTGTAAATTCCATGTTAATTATCCGATCTGTACCAAATTTTTACACAACGTCAACATATTCTAACTTTGTACCAAAATTCAGTCCTGTAGCTTAGCTGGGTGTGCTCAAAATCGTTTTTATCGATTTGTGGAGGCGGTGGGGGCGTGGCAAAAATCCAAAATAAACTTGATCTGCCTGCAAACACTATGCAAAAAAAATGAAGTCTCTAGCTCTTATAGTCTCCGAGATCTGTGTGTTCATACGGACGTACAGACGGACATGTTCCAATCGACTCGGCTGTTGATCCTGAGTCAGAATATATATACTTTATGGGGTCGGCCACGCCACTTATGGGTGTTACATACATTTGCTGCTGTCACTAACCCAATATACTCTTGGTACCCAATGGGCACCGAGTATACAAACTACAGCGACGACAGCAATGCTTGCTGATTTGAGTAGAGTAAATGCAAGCTAGTAGTGCGTTGTTCGTTCCGTACGAGGGCCGTTTTACATATTCACACTGCCTATCACACACTCGCACAAACACACTATACACTCCAACATGAACACGCATGCATGAATGCAATTCTCATCAGAGGCAGAGAGAAGAAGTTACAAACATATTTATGTACATACATACATATATACAGTGGCGCGTGTAACAGTGTTATTTACAGTGCTGGTCATTAAATTGAGTCTATAATTTTATATCACTGAACAACAAGGACAAACATTATTTGTTTGCCATCATCAATAATTAATTCTTTAAAATTTATGGTGAATTCTTATTTGTGATCATTTTAATTTTAACCATATTCATGTTCGACAACGTATACCTAAACTTATCAGCCATGACTGTAGGTTAACTTGCTGCCTGTGGGTATGCACTTTTGCTGTGGATTTTTCTTCGGCAGAGTAGCAGTCTTTACTCATTTGTATGCCCTGTGTCTGAGTCCATGTACTAGTTGTTGTTGCCAAGTGCATTGCGGCACTAGAGAAAAATAAAATAAATAAAAAAAACAACGCAGTTTAGAAAAATTAAAAGACTACTTTCGACGGCGGGGGTGCACTGGGAGATCAGATTGGGATTGTGGGTCGTCAGGCGGCGACAGTCGTTTGCTGATGCTGTTGAGTTGTAAAGACGACTACACCACGCTAAGTAAGTAAGTATGAGAACTATGTGCATACATATATGTATGTATATACAAAAGTCTGTGTGTATAAGCGTGTGAGTTATGTGTGTATGTTAGCTTGTTGTCAATTAATTCTTTGCAAAATAAAAAATGGCATGGAGTTACATTTTAAAGTTGAATATTTCATCAAAAAATATATAAAAAAAACTATAAAAACTAAAAATAGCCAAATAATTCAGCTGTCAATTAATTCTTTGCAAAATGCAAACAGAAGCTAAAGAGAGACACCAAAAAAGCAACGGAAAAATTTCGAGGAAAATAAACACATGCGTCTTTGCTGTGTTTCTACCTCCCATTTTCTTTGCGATTTTGGGTTACTTATGTTAAGTGTTTAAGTAATCTTATTTTGCTATTTAAACAATGTCTGGAAACCGAGCTAATGAAAACTTAATCGAATTAGTTTACTATAATTATTACAAGGGTAAAACGGCAAAGGAATTATCAACTATGTTTGATATTGAATTAAGGACAGTCTAGAATATAATAAATCGAGCAGAAAAAGAAAATAGGCTGCATTTAAACAATTCTGCAGTAAGGTCACCAAAGTGGACCAGACGTGACCATTCAAAAATGTTGAAAAATATGAACTTTAATCCGCAAACTACACTCAGGCAGTTGGCCTTGGATTTCAAAAATGATTGCAATAAAACAGTGAGCCACGAGACTGTCAGAAAAGTACTCAATACACAAAATATTCGTCATACTTAGCTAGAAAGATACCGTTACTTTCGGCTCTCAACATCAATAAGCTGGCAAAAATTTTCTATTGCCAATACTAACATGTCGGCGGAGTACTGAAATGACGTAATTTTTTGTGATGAGACGAAAATAATATTATACTATCATGATGGTCCCAGCAAGCTTTGGAGAAAGCCCAATACAACCTTCAAAGATAACGTTATGGAAAATTATACTGTTATGGTTTGGGGATGTATATCATCCAGAGGAGTTGGAGAGCTACGAATTTTCAATGATATAATGACCAAAGAATTTTATTGGGACATTTTAAAAAATGAATTGACCAAAACCGTAGTGGATTTTGGATTTGTTAACCCTCAAAATCCAAATAAGCACCAATACAAGCTCTATCAAGACAACGACCCCAAACACAAATCGTTGCTTTGCAAGACCTGGCTGCTGTATAAATGCAGCAAAGTGATTGACACTCCTGCCCAGAGTCCTGACCTGAACCACTGAATGCTCTCTTAGATGCCACACCAAATATTAGAACAATACCTCATATAGTTTATAAGTTTTTGTTACGAATTTAGCCAATGTTTGCATTTTGCAAAGAATTAATTGACAGCTGATTATTTGCCTTTATTTTTCAGTTTTTATAGTTTTTTGTTATGTTTTTTGATGAAATATGTTTTTATTTTTATTCATAATTATAGTTATTAAGTGCCTATAATGTAAAAAATTAATTAAATCGAATTTTTGTTAGTTAAAATTCAACTTTAAAATGAAATTCTATGCCATTTTTCATTTTGCAAAGAATTAATTGACAAACTGTATATAAAAGTGGAAATGTGTCGTATTAGAACATTACCTTATGAAAAACATAGGAATGATCAGTCTAAAATTGAGTTTTTACATACACTTACGAAAAAAATTGATACATCACATCGAATTTTATAATAAAAAAAATATTCATGGTAAATATGAGATTGTTATATATTTATGTTTTTTTCTTATCCGAAAAATATAACTTTGATCATTAATAATCTGGGTTTATATTTATTGTCTCGATTTTTATATAATAAACTCCTTAAAATGGCGAAAAAATAATAGACACAATATATTAATTTTGGTCCCTTTATTGGTAACAAATGTTATTATGTTCTGACATGAAATATTTTACAATGAAATATTTTGTGGTTAGCTTTAACGTAGCAGACCCTTTAAGATATTCATCTATAGATTTTATAACGAATTCAAAATAATCATTAATCCACTTTGTTTGCACTTTTAAAAGAAATTATGGTGCGAATATCCAAATATCCGAATATAGAATCCATACATAAATATATACATATATTAGGTTTTGCATAGTATATAGTGCCTGTAAGATTTTTAAGTATTTATGTAATTAACGGGAAAATGAAACTTATGCCTTTCTGCTTAATGGTCTTTATTGTGAGGTGCGTAATCCATCAAAATTACCACTTTGGACCTATAAGTTCATATAATATACCATAATACTGTGTTTGCCAAGTGATATATGCTGCATTTAAATATTGTAATTTTCAATGGATTCAATTTTTAAATGATGTTGCCTGAGATATTTCTGAATTGTTTCAGTCTTTTGAAGGTCCTTCCTACTTTTTAAAGTAGCCTTAAAAGGTTCGTTGGTACTATTTAACGATTTTAACCATTTTTTTTTATATTTTTTATAAATAGCGGCTTTTTCAAGTATTTTAATGGATTCATAGATTTTTCATCAAATTATGCTCAAATCGTGCCTTTCCGTTGTTAAACCATTTGGTCACCGATTGACTTATTGAAAACAAAATTTATTTAAAATAATTAAAATAACATAATTATTATTGTCTAAACTTACAACACTTTAATTTTACAAAACATATTCTACATCTAGAATTTTTGCCCCTTTCTTA
>JBAMBR010006484.1:40000-41202 GCA_037044475.1 Zaprionus obscuricornis | reverse complement strand
TGAAACATTCAAAACTTAATGCTCATAGAAATATGCTAGCAAAATTTCATAGACATTGCATTAACATAACATATTGGAATTTAGGAAATAATTGTGGGATTGAGATTTTGAAAATTATATTTTATAATATATGCTAGCAGGGATACCATGAATTTAAATAGCAAAAAAATATATGTATCGCCCATGCCAAATGCCAGTTATGGATCTCATCAACTTTATACAGTAGAATCCCGGTTATAACGACTCTGCTTAAAGCGTCCGTCCGTTTACTGCGACTAAAACTCGTTGGATTGGCTTGGTTCCCAATCAATTATACATACAAACTACTTTCGGTTAGTGCGTCTTACGGATATAACGACGTAAAATCATAGGTCCCTTGAATGTCGCTATAAGCGAAATCTACTGTATATATATATATATATATATATATTCCATTATATTTTATAATATATTCTTGCTCATTATAAGTCGCAGGGGACGACGATAGTAGTATATGCTGGAACTCGGAAATGTTTGAGTCTCCAAATTATTTTGTATTAATTTGCAGGCATATTAAGGTTTGACACACCGTTTCCTTTCTTTCACTTTCAACGGCTTTAGAAATTATATAAACTATTCAGTTTATTTATACTTATAATTTAAACGATTCTGCTGCATAAAAATTGAAAGTTTTTTTTCTTTTTTTTTTTCAAAAATTGCAAATTTAATTTATAATTTGAAAGATTTGTGAACATTTTGTTTTTTTCACTTTTGCTGAATAAAAATTAAAAAAAAATTAACTTTTTTTTTTTACAAAAATTGAACAAATTTTCTTTGGCTACCAGGTATTATTAAGTCGAGACTTACGTCTTGTTCTTTTTTTTTTAATTTTTATTTTTTTTTATTTATTTTTTTATTTATTTATTTTTTTTTATTTATTTTTTTTATTTTATTTATTTTTTTTTATTTATTTTTTTTATTTATTTATTTTTTTTTATTTATTTTTTTTTATTTATTTTTTTTTATTTATTTTTTTTTTATTTTTTTATTTATTTTTTTTTATTTATTTATTTTTTTTTATTTATTTATTTTTTTATTTATTTATTTTTTTATTTATTTATTTTTTTTTATTTATTTATTTATTTTTTTTTTATTTATTTATTTATTTATTTTTTTTTTTTTGGTGTTGGAAAAAAAAACGAAAATGTGTTGGAAAATTTTTT
>JBAMBR010006484.1:0-35000 GCA_037044475.1 Zaprionus obscuricornis | reverse complement strand
CGATCAATTTATAAAATTATAAAAATTATTGTATTTTATTTTTAAGATAAAAAATTGTCGCTTAAGATGTTAACTTGCATATTTCATACACAGACTCCTCATTATTCAAAATTTTTATCTACAATTTACAACAATTTATTGCAATAATTTATTTAGCAAAAATTTTGAAAAAATACTTTAGAAAATATGCAGGTGAAATGTTGTGAGTTTTAAGAATATAAACCCGGTACTAAAGTTTTGAGCGATCTTAATATTACTGAATAATTATTATATATATCTATTTTACAGTCGAGTCGCGATAATTTGTATCCCGTTAATTCGAAATTCTGAATAATTCGTAAACATTTCTGTTCCTTTGAAAAGAAATTCAATAAATAATTTGAAAATAATTCGAAATATTCCAGAATTCGTAAAAAATATGATCCCCGTGCCATTTCGAATTATCGAGACTCGACTGTATTATATAGAAATTTTATAAATATTATATAGAAATTTTTTGTATACATTAAATTTATGAATTTTATTTAATATAATTTTTTTTCAATTTTTTTTTTTTTTTTTTTTTTTTATTTTTATTTTAGTTGTCGAGACGCTACATCAACTGCACAATGCTATAAAATTTAATTTTGGTTGCCATTAGATGTCATCGAGCAGCAATATATAGAATTTTTACCAGCGATAACAATAAAAAAAAAAAAAAAAATTGCTTTTGCCTTATCAAGTTTCGATTTAATAGTGATCAGATTTGGTCAAACGGTCGTGCGACTATAGTAATAAGAGTAACTGAGATGGCAACAGAGGGAGAATAAGTTTTTAGCTTGTCACTTTTTGAACGCTAAATTAAACAGAGCGACAGTCCGTGAACTCTACAGCAACAACTTGTGAAAGAAAAGACAAGAGAAAAGAAAAGAAAAGAAAAAGAGACACAGACGAACTGTGAAGAGTTCAATGAAGTCGATGAAGAAGATAAACTAAAGTGTAATCGTTGGCAACCGGCGGCGACCGGCAGTGTTAAGAAATTGATGAAAGCAGAGGAACGAAAAAAAAGAAAAAAATATCGCCGAAAAATTGTTGATGAGATGAGATGAGACGACGGGACATCAACTAATTGAAATTGCGCGCCAATTTTGTGGCTTGTTGTGTGTCCATTGCATGTTTTCATATTCTCCTCACTCTCTCTCTCTCTCTCTCTCTGTGTCTTATGTTCGTGTTTACACGATGCTTATGTGACATGCGCCAAAAAAAAAAAAAAGAAAACAAACTGAACTTCGTATGCGTAAAAGCAAAAAAACAGCTGTCGCCAAAACACGACGACAGCAAAACCAAAAACAAAACATTACGAAATTGTCGTTCGTATCGTTTGCTTGTCTTCGTTTACGCTGCTATCGTCGTCGTCGCTGACGTCGCTGTCGTCGCTGGCGTCGCTGTAGTCGTCTTCGTGTATAGCTTTCGTTACGTTCGTTTCGTCGGCATTGCATGCATTCGTTTCGTGTATGTTTTCACTTCGTTTTTACAATCGTTTCAATTTCGTGTCGCCGCTACATATACCCCCACACTCCCTTCGGTTGGCACAGCATCATGGACTGTGGTGCGTTTGTGTGTGTGTGCGTCTTAAATTTGCTAGCGAAAATAACATTGAATGCAGTCAGTTTCGGTATTTGCAGCGGGCAACGTGTCTCCCGTTTTGTCGCGGCGTTGCGTTGCGTTGCGTTACGTTACGTTACGTTCGTTTGTTCGTTCGTTCGTTCACAGTGTATGATGTGTAAGTGTTTGTGTGTGTTGTTGTTGTTTTTTTTTTCTACTTTCGTTCGCTATATGGCGGCAGTGCACAGTGTGTCTGACAGCATGGCACAGAGAGACTGGCAACTGGCAAATATAAAACTGGCTGCTTCAGTGACCCAATGAGCCGGGCAGCGACGATATCGTCGTGAATTACGTTGCGGCTGTTTGTTTGTTTCCATTTTTTTCGTTGTTGATACCATTGCCTATCGCAATACTACAAAAAAAAATAACAAAATCGTATTAAAAAAAAAAGCAGAAATAAACAACAACAAAAATAAAAACAAAACAGAAAAAAAAAAAACGTAATTCTTACGGCGTGTTTATATTTTAAACGTGTCGCGTATTTCGCGCTGTTTTCTTGTGATTTTTTTTTTTTTTCTTATTGCCCGATGCTAAATAATTAAATTATTAATAATTAATTAATAAAAATAAATTGTTTGTTTATATTTCTATTGTCATCTTTAATTTTCAACAATTTTTTTTATACTTTTTTTTCTTGTTATTTTTATCAAAATATAAAATCACAAAAAATAAAAATAATAAAAATAAAACAAAAAAAAAAATATTAAAATTCAAAAAAATAAATAATGAAATTCATAAAAATAAAAAAAAAAATTTTAAAAATAAAAAATAAAAATAAAATAAAATCGTGTCATTGCTCAAAATATAGCGATATCGATAATAATTCTTAATCTTAAACTACAATCGCAAGGCGTTGAGTTTATATAGTGAGATTTTGTTTTTTGTGAGATGCCGCAGCAATTTCGCTCGTGATCGGTTTTTATCTCTCAAATTAAACTATGTAAAAACGAATTAAATCGCATTTAAAAAAAAAAAAATTCTAATTACAAATAAAAAAAAAATATAATAAACAAATTAAAAAAAAAATAATAATAAACAAATTAAAAAAAAGAAATAAATAAAAATATATTGAACAGGTAAGTGTTTGGTTTCAAATTTTAAATAGTATTTTACAACACTGAAATTGATGAAAAAAAAAAAATATTACAAAAAAAAAAATATTTCGCTTCTAATGAATTTTGACTAAAATATGTTAGTCATGCTAGAATTTGAACTTCCAAAAACTTTCTATATTCAAATATTTGAAATTTTAGCTTAAATTTTACAATAATTTCTAGACGATATAGTGCATTGATCCTTGTCTCATTCTGATATTAGCTAGATTAGTTTCTCTCTTTCTACTCTTTTTTTCTCTTAATTTGACTACGTGTCAAAGTCTTGCTTCATAATTTGTTATAGTTGCTAAGAATTAGACGATTATATTACAGATTAATTTAAATTGTGGCATTAGCTTAAAAGCTTATTGCCAATCAAGCAAGGAAAAACTCATGGGAATTTTATATATACATATATATTCCCAATGCCAATCACACAACATAACAAAACTGGGATGAGAAGTTGTATGGAGGAGTTGTGTGGGTAAAATAGAAATGCAAAAATAGAAAGAATGAAGTAGAAGAAGAAGAAGAAGAGTTAACTAAACGAGCTCAACTTGTCCCTGGACGTTGCACTTTTTATGCCATCGAAATCGAAAATGTTGCACAATTCGACCCAAGGGTCTAATTTGATTTTGAAAACTAAAGCCAAGTTGGGACAATTGCCTAAAAGTAGGCAACGCACAGCAGCAGCACCAGCAGCAGCAGCAGCAACCAACAACAGCAACAACAACAACAACATTTAAACGATACAAAATTTATGCATTGTAAAATGGCAGAGGCAGAAAGAGATAGATATAGTGAGTGACTGTATGTGTGTGTGTAAGAGAGAGAGAGAGAGAGAGATAGAGCGAGCCTGCATCTCAATACGTCGGATGTCGCTTGTCTTTTGTGTCGGATGTTGTATGGGACACATCGATAATAAATGCATGCGATATGCAATTTTATTTTAATTTAATTAAAATGTGTTTATTTATGCACTTAACTTACAACAACAACAACAGTAACAGTAACAACAACGACAACAAACTAAAATGTGTATGCATAAAATACTAAAGTGCACATTTAACATGCACAATAATCAAATGCATTTCACAGGTTGCGCATACGCAGCGTTAGCCCAAATAAAACAAAAAAAAAAAAAAACAAAAACCGAAAATATGCATTTAAAAAAAAAAATATTTTGTAAATTTTATTTGTTGTCGCAAACAGTCGAATATCGTATATCGTATTGTAGGATTATCAAGGCCACAAACAAAAAATTTAAAAAATTGACATTTTTCATTTTAATGAAGAGACAAACGAAAATTTAAAATTAAATAGAAAATTATATACTGCATAATATTAATGTTTTAATAGCAAATAAAAAATATTAAAAAGTGGAATTATAAAAATTAAAAATAAATGCTAAAAACTATAAAAAAAATAAATTAAAAATTAAAAAAAAATAAATTAAAAATTAAAAAAAAAATAAATAAAAATTATAAAAAAAATAAATAAAAAATAAAATATAAATACAAAATGATAAAATTACAAATTAGCTCATTAAAATAATAATAAAAAAAAACAAGAAATATATTTTAATGTAAATAAAAACAAAACTAAAATAAACGATAATAACAGATATGATAATAAAAAAATATGAATGAAAATGTAAATATAATAAAATATTAAGAAAAACATTTTTAAAGTTTATTAAATTTAGGAAAAAAAATTACAATAAGAAAAATTAAAAATAAATTATATAAAAATAAAAACTAAAAAAAAATAATAATAAAAAAAAAATAAAAAATAAAATTGACAGTCATAAAAAACTAGTGAAAATTACAATTAATAATTTAAGAAAATTATTTTTTTTTAAATATGTAAATATAATAAAATATTAAGAAAAACATTTTTAAAGTTTATTAAATTTAGAACAAAAAAAAAAAAATTAAAAATTAAAAATAAATTATATAAAAATAAATAAAAACTAAAATAAAAATAATAATAAAATTAGGATAATAATAAAAAAATAATAATAAAATTAAAATAATAATAATAATAAAAATTAAAAATAAAATTGACAGTCATAAAAAACTAATGAAAATTACAATTAATAATCTAAGAAAATCATTTTTTTTTTAAATATGTCAATATAATAAAATATTAAGAAATGCATATTTAAAGTTTATTAAATTTAGATAAAAAAAAATACAAAATGAATAATTAAAAATAAATAATATAAAAATAAAAAAATAATAATAAAAAAAAATTAAAAACTAAAAAAAATAAAATAAAATAAATAAATAAAGTTGTTAGTCATAAAAACTAGTGAAAATTATAATTAATACGCTAAGAAAAATAATTTGAAATTATTGAAAAAATTTCAAGTCAGTTTTTGAAGTAATTCAGCATTTAGCCAGCTATTATCTACTATAAAGTTAAATGATTTTAGTCTTAAATATGATATCATAAAATGTCATAATACACCCTGTATATGCAATGAGTGCTGGGTATATATATATAAAAAAAAAATAATAAAAATAAATAAATAAATGATTTTGTTTAAGTTCTAAATTTAATAAACTTTAAAAATGTTTTTCTTAAAAACTGACTTGAAATTTTTTCAATAATTTAAAATTAATTTTCTTAGCGTATTAATTATAATTTTCACTAGTTTTTATGACTAACAATTTTATTTATTTATTTTATTTTATTTTTTTTAGTTTTTATTTTTTTTTATTATTATTTTTTTATTTTTATATTATTTATTTTTAATTATTCGTTATTGTAATTTTTTTTTCTCTAAATTTAATAAACTTTAAAAATGTTTCTCTTAATATTTTATTATATTTACATATTTAAAAAAAAAAAAAATGATTTTCTTAGATTATTAATTGTAATTTTCATTATTTTTTTATGACTATCAATTTTATTTTTTATTTTTATTATTTATTATACTTTGAAAATGTTTTTCTTATTATATTTACATATTTATAAAAAAAATGATTTTCTTAAAGTTCAATATATTTTTATTTATTTCTTTTTAAATTTGTTTATTAATTATTTTTTTTTTTTTTAATTTGTTTATTAATTTTTTTTTTTTTTTTATTTGTAATTTGAATTTTTTTTTTTTTTTAAATGCGATTTAATTCGTTTTTACATAGTTTAATTTGAGAGATAAAAACCGATCACGAGCGAAATTGCTGCGGCATCTCACAAAAAACAAAATCTCACTATATAAACTCAACGCCTTGCGATTGTAGTTTAAGATTAAGAATTATTATCGATATCGCTATATTTTGAGCAATGACACGATTTTATTTTATTTTTATTTTTTTTTTAAATTTTATTTTTATTTTTATGAATTTTATTATTTATTTTTTTGTTTTATTTTTATTATTTTTATTTTTTGTGATTTTATATTTTGATGAAAATAACAAGAAAAAAAAGTATAAAAAAAATTGTTGAAAATTAAAGATGACAATATAAATATAAACAAACAATTTATTTTTATTAATTAATTATTAATAATTTAATTATTTAGCATCGGGCGATAAGAAAAAAAAAAAAAATCACAAGAAAACAGCGCGAAATACGCGACACGTTTAAAATATAAACACGCCGTAAGAATTACGGTTTTTTTTTTCTGTTTTGTTTTTATTTTTGTTGTTGTTTATTTCTGCTTTTTTTTTTAATACGATTTTGTTATTTTTTTTTTTTTTAGTATTGCGATAGGCAATGGTATCAACAACGAAAAAAATGGAAACAAACAAACAGCCGCAACGTAATTCACGACGATATCGTCGCTGCCCGGCTCATTGGGTCACTGAAGCAGCCAGTTTTATATTTGCCAGTTGCCAGTCTCTCTGTGCCATGCTGTCAGACACACTGTGCACTGCTGCCATATAGCGAACGAAAGTAGAAAAAAAAAAAACAACACACACACATCATACACTGTGAACGAACGAACGAACAAACGAACGTAACGTAACGTAACGCAACGCAACGCAACGCCGCGACAAAACGGGAGACACGTTGCCCGCTGCAAATACCGAAACTGACTGCATTCAATGTTATTTTCGCTAGCAAATTTAAGACGCACACACACACACACACACAAACGCACCGCAGTAGTCATGATGCTGAGCCAACCGAAGGGAGTGTGGGGGTATATGTAGCGGCGACACGAAATTGAAACGATTGTAAAAACGAAGTGAAAACATACACGAAACGAATGCATGCAATGCCGACGAAACGAACGTAACGAAAGCTATACACGAAGACGACTTCAGCGACGCCAGCGACGACAGCGACGTCAGCGACGTCAGCGACGACGACGATAGCAGCGTAAACGAAGACAAGCAAACGATACGAACGACAATTTCGTAATGTTTTGTTTTTGGTTTTGCTGTCGTCGTGTTTTGGCGACAGCTGTTTTTTTGCTTTTACGCATACGAAGTTCAGTTTGTTTGTTTCTTTCTTTTTTGGCGCATGTCACATGAGCATCGTGTAAACACGAACGTAAGACACAGAGACAGAGAGAGAGAGTGAGAGAGAGTGAGGAGAATATGAAAACATGCAATGGACACACAACAAGCCACAAAATTGGCGCGCAATTTCAATTAGTTGATGTCCCGTCGTCTCATCTCATCTCATCAACAATTTTTCGGCGATATTTTTTTTTTTTCGTTCCTCTGCTTTCATCAATTTCTTAACACTGCCGGTCGCCGCCGGTTGCCAACGATTACACTTTAGTTTATCTTCTTCATCGACTTCATTGAGAACTCTTCACAGTTCGTCTGTGTCTCTTTTTCTTTTCTTGCTGTAGAGTTCACGGACTGCCGCTCTGTTTAATTTAGCGTTCAAAAAGTGACAAGCTAAAAACTTATTCTCACTCTGTTGCCATCTCACTTACTCTTATTACTATAGTCGCACGACCGTTTGACCAAATCTGATCACTATTAAATCGAAACTTGATAAGGCAAAAGCAATTTTTTTTTTTTTTTTTTTATTGTTATCGCTGGTAAAAATTCTATATATTGCTGCTTGATGACATCTAATGGCAACCAAAATTAAATTTTATAGCATTGTGCAGTTGATGTAGCGTCTCGACAACTAAAATAAAAATAAAAAAATAAAAATAAAAAAAAAATTGAAAAAAAAATTGAAAAAAAATTATATTAAATAAAATTCATAAATTTAATGTATACAAAAAATTTCTATATAATATTTATAAAATTTCTATATAATACAGTCGAGTCTCGATAATTCGAAATGGCACGGGGATCATATTTTTTACGAATTCTGGAATATTTCGAATTATTTTCAAATTATTTATTGAATTTCTTTTCAAAGGAACAGAAATGTTTACGAATTATTCAGAATTTCGAATTAACGGTAGTAATATTAAGATCGCTCAAAACTTTAGTACCGGGTTTATATTCTTAAAAACTCACAACATTTCACCTGCATATTTTCTAAAGTATTTTTTCAAAATTTTTGCTAAATAAATTATTGCAATAAATTGTTGTAAATTGTAGATAAAAATTTTGAATAATGAGGAGTCTGTGTATGAAATATGAAAGTTAACATCTTAAGCGACAATTTTTTATCTTAAAAATAAAATACAATAATTTTTATAATTTTATAAATTGATCTATTTATTTTCTAGTAATTTATTTATAATTTTTTTTCTATATTATCATGGAAAAAAAAAATTTGATGCATTGGAGATACCCATAAAATGCCTTGGAAATAACAAAAATAACAAAAAAATAACAAAAAAAAAAAACAATAACGAAAAAAAAAATAACAAAAAACCTTCCGGTATTTATTGTAACTTTCAAAAAAAAAAAAAAAAATTAAAATAAAAAATCTCTTAAAAATAAGTCAAATAATATTCAAGTTTTCCTACGTTTTCTGATATATATACATATATATATATATATACAGTAGAATCCGGTTATAACAACTCCGCTTATAGTGTCCGTCCGGTTATTGCGAAGATAATTCAATGGCTTGGTTGATCCCCATACAAACTTATACATACAAACTACTTTCGGTTAGTGCGTCTTCCGGGTTTCGGTCCCTTGAAAGTCGCTATAACCGGATTCTACTGTATTTTTAAAATTTAAAAATTAATTTAAAAAAAAATTCCATTTCGTGACGCGCTTAAAATTTATTCAAGCTAAAATACAGGATATCATTAATTGACTGACATTTTTCAAGACAGATTCTCAAAATATTAACAAAAAAAAATATAAATAAAAAAAAAATTGCCGTAAGTTCAAGATGTAATTCCTAAGGTTTATGTTAAACAAACAAAGTTAATGAAAATCATTAAAAAAGAAAATAAAAAAAAAATATAAAAAAAAAAAAAAATATTATACATAAAAAATGTGAAATTTACAGGACTTAAAGTAAGGCATCGCATCATCTATGTATATACATACATATATCCATATCTATATTTAGATATTCATGAATTGTCAGGTTTGACAAAAATCCTATAACTCTAACTCTATGATCTAGAATTTACTAGAAAAACAAATCAATGTTCAAATGTAACAATCATTAAACAATTTTCTATTCCTTCAGATCTAAGATCAGACTCATAATGAGATGATACATATGTATGTATGTATGTATGTATGAATGAATGTATGTATGTATGTATGTATGTATGTATGTATGTATGTATGTATGTATGTATGTACATCCATATGTATGTAAAATACGCATACTCAGATGCAACGAGTGTTACAATGACCCTTCAATATGAATGCAGACATAGAGACAGGCATTGACACGTTTTTGCATGCATAAATATGTACATATGTATGTATGTACGAGTATATTGTGTGGCGGCGGCGTCGATGCTTGATTAAGAACACAACCGAACCGAACACTAAAACTTTCACACATACGCTGCCATGAATTTACACAGTTCGAGTAATAGGAAAAAAAGCAGAAGAAGAAGAAGAAGCTGAGAGTAAAAATGAAAAAAATAAAAAACAGAGCAAGAGTGAGAGAGAGGGAGAGAGAGAGAGAGAGAGAGAGAGAGAGAGAGAGAGAGAGAGAGAGAGAGAGTAGGAGAGGGGAAACTGCAAGAGAGATACGAGTTGAGTTAGTTGAATGACGCTATAGAAGAAGTCGCGACTGGGGGCTAAAACAAAAACAGGATAACCAAGGTCTGTCTGTCTCTCTGCCCGTCCATCTGTCTGTCTGTCTGTCTGTTCATTCTACTGTTTATCAGGCAGAGCAACAACAATTGCCTTTCAGCTGAAGTAGTTTTTAAAGTGTGCAAGAGTGAGAGAGTGAGAGAGAGAGAGAGAGAGAGAGAGAAAGAGGTAACGGCAGTCTCTAAAAGCTCAAACAAAAGAGCTTGAAAAAAAAGGCGCTCACACAAGCCACAGGACAACAACAACAACAATAGAAATGCAACCTAACCAAGCCACGCCCACTGCTAAAAGTGCCTCGAGGCAAACCCACACGCCCACATGGTGTGAAATGTGGCATTAAAATAAAGGAACACTCTAATAAGGCTGCGTCCTTTTGTTATCGATGCAAAGAACTAAGTGAAGAGTGCGTTGAGCAGCAGAAGTAGAAG
The DNA here is from genome assembly GCA_037044475.1 of Zaprionus obscuricornis. NCBI lineage: Eukaryota > Metazoa > Arthropoda > Insecta > Diptera > Drosophilidae > Zaprionus > Zaprionus obscuricornis. Next base: position 24,668 of record JBAMBR010006484.1, on the reverse strand, counting down.
AAGAAGATGATGATGATGATGATGATGATGATGATGATGATATATGAAAGAAAGGTTTGGTTAGAATCTGTTGCAAGCTTCAAAAGAAATTGTAATTTCCGGCCAAATTGTTTGGCAAAAGCTTCATACATTTTTTTCTGATTTTTTTTTTTTTTTTTTTTAATATCTTCTTCAAACTAGCTGCGACTTATAGTCTAGTTGCATTTCTCTATCTCTCTCTCTCTCTTTCTGTCTCTTTCTGTCTCTTTCTATCTCTTTCTATCTCTCTTTCACTCTGATTTACGAACAGGAACTGAACTGATTAGCTTGCTCTTTGCATAACTATTTTAAAGCGACGCTTCGCCAGATTATTTTCTTTTATTTTGCTGAATCTGAATTAAACTATAATGAAAAATCTTCATTAAAGCTTTAACGTAACGTTTACGAAAAGCGCAGCAAAAGAAAATTTGCTAAATAAATTGAAATTGAAGCATATCTCGGAGCAGCTCATAAATATTTCCCTTTCTAACATACTCATAACTGTCAGTCTCTATCGCTTTCTTTCTCACTCTCTCTCTCTCTCTCTCACTCTATGTCTCTCTCTCTCTCTCTCTCTACTCTCACTCTCTCTCATCTCTCTCTTTCTCTTTCTCTCTCTCTCTCTCTCTCTCTCTTCTCTCTTCTCTCTCTCTCTCTCTCTCTCTCTCTCTCTCTCTCTCTCTCTTTCTCTGTCTCTCTCTTTCTCTCTTCTCTCTCGTCTCTCTCTTTCTCTGTCTCTCTCTCTCTCTCTCTTTCTCTGTCTCTCTCTCTTCTCTCTCTCTCTCTCTCTCTCTCTCTCTTTCTCTGTCTCTCTCTCTCTCTTTCTCTCTCTCTCTCTTTCTCTGTCTCTCTCTCTCTTTCTCTCTCTCTCTCTCTCTCTCTCTCTCGTCTCTCTCTCTCTCTCTCTCTCTCTCTTTCTCTGTCTCTCTCTCTCTCTCTCTCTCTCTTTCTCTGTCTCTCTCGTCTCTCTCTCTCTCTCTGTCTGTCTCTCTCTTCCTCTTATCTATATTTCTCTCTCTCTCTCCATTTGTCTGTCTCTCCCTCTCTGTATCTGTCGGTATCTTTCTCTCTCGCTCTATCTCTATTTTTCCCTCTTTCTCTGAAACTACGTTTCTCTCTCTCTATCATTCTCTCTCACTTTCTGAATATCACTTCCGTTCTCTCGCTCTATCTGTCGGTCTCTTTCTCTCTCTATTTGTCTCTCGCTCTATTTTTTTCTGTCTTTCTGTCTTTCTCTCGATCTCTCTCTCCCTGAAAGTCCGTCTCTCTTTTTATCTTTCTCTCTCTCTCTCTCCCTATCTCCATCTCTCTCTCCCTCACTCTCTTTCTCTCTCTCTATCTATGTCTCTCTGCAAGTCCATCACTCTTTCTCTTGCTCTAGCTGTCGGTCTCTCTCACTCTCTCTCTCTTTTTCTCTCTATCTGTTTCTCTATCTTTCTCCCTCTCTCTATCTCGCTGTATGAATGTCACCCTCTATCTCTATCTGTCTGTCTCTCTCTCTCTCTCTTGCTCCATATGGCAGTCTCTCTCTCTCTCTCTCTCTATCTATATCTTTCTCTTTGTCTATCTTTCTCTCTCTCTTTATATTTCTCTATCTATCTTTCTCTCTCTTACTCTCTTTCTCTCTCTTACCCTCTCTCTCTCTCTCTCTCTATATATCTCTCACTTGCTACTACATAGCGTTAGCAACATGTAATATCATATTTATCGATAACTTTATCGAACACATCAGCAGTATAATATTTCGTGTTTGTTATCGTTGAATGAATAACAAAAGGTGAAGGGCAAACAATACAAGGAATTCAAACTGATTAATGCCAGCTGCAAAATTGCTATTGCTGCTGCTGGTGCTGCTGCTGCTGCATAACCTAAGGCCACTGAGCAAGCCACGCCCACTAAATAACGCCAAATGCTGGCGACGCAGATGTCTCTACAAAGCATTGACAATGCAAATAATAGATGAATATACACACACACACACACACACACATACATGAATAGATTAGAGATGTGTATATGTGTGTGTGTATTTTATGATTATTGACGTGCACACGTGAATACATTCATTCATTAGAGGCATGAATATGGGCGTGGCTGGTAGGCAGATGTTGTCAGTAATCAAACGTCAATGCAAAATGAGCAGGCAAATGCAAGCGACTTTGTCTTCGACTTAGACTGATGCTTAGTGTTAATGCGCTTACATTGTGTCTCTCTCTCTCTATCTCTATCTCTCTCTCTCTCTCACTCTCTCTCTCTCTTTATGTGTCTCTGTCTTTATATATAGTTAATATGCCTTGCAGCAAATACACTTACACATACATATGCGCTCAGTGAAATACAAACGCTTAATGACAGCGCGTCGCGCATTTGTATGAATTGTCTATAATACGCGTCTAATGCTAATAAGCATTTCTCTTGCTGTCTATTCTCTATTCTCTCTTCTCACTCCCCACTCCTCACTCCTTCCCCCCCTTCATCATCCAGCAAACTCAATGTCTCTTTCACATTTCACTGTTTGTTTAAGCTGTCTGCTGCAGTCTGCTAAATGACTTTTTGTCTCATCAACTTTAAGTTTATCTGGCGCAAAAACTTTTGATTAGCACTGTGTGCGAGCAGAGGCAGAGAGAGGGGAAAAAAAAAACATTTAAAAATTACGCTTCAAAAAATTTTCGAACATATTTTTTTTTTTTTTCAACACCTAAAAAATAAAAAAAAAAGTCTCGAATGTAAAATACCCGGTAGCAAAAGAAAATTTTTAAATTTTTGTAAAAAAAAAAAACACGCTTCAAAAAATTTTCCAACACATTTTCGTTTTTTTTCCAACACCAAAAAAAAAAAAATAAATAAATAAATAAAAAAAAAAAATAAATATATAAATAAAAAAAAAAAAAATAAATAAAAAAATAAATAAAAAAAAATAAATAAATAAAAAAAAAAATAAATAAATAAAAAAAAAATAAATAAATAATTAAAAAAAAAATAAATAAATAAAAAAAACATAAATAAAAAAAAAAATAAATAAAAAAAAATAAATAAAAAAAAAATAAAAAAAATAAATAAATAAAAAAAAAATAAATAAATAAAAAAAAAAATAAAAAAATAAATAAATAAAAAAAAAATAATAAAAATTAAAAAAAAGAAGAACAAGACGTAAGTCTCGACGAAATAATACCTGGTAGCCAAAGAACATTTTTTCAATTTTTGTAAAAAAAAAAAAAAAAGTAAATTTTTCAGCAAAAGTGAAAAAACAAAATGTTCACAAATCTTTCAAATAATAAATTAAATTTGCAATTTTTGAAAAAAAAAAAGAAAAAAAACTTTCAATTTTCATGCAGCAGAATCGTTTAAATTATAAGTATAAATAAACTGAATAGTTTATATAATTTCTAAAGCCGTTGAAAGTGAAAGAAAGGAAACGGTGTGTCAAACCTTAATATGCCTGCAAATTAATACAAAATAATTTGGAGACTCAAACATTTCCGAGTTCCAGCATATACTACTATCGTCGTCCCCTGCGACTTATAATGAGCAAGAATATATTATAAAATATAATGGAATATATATATATATATATATATATACAGTAGATTTCGCTTATAGCGACATTCAAGGGACCTACGATTTTACGTCGTTATATCCGTAAGATGCACTAACCGAAAGTAGTTTGTATGTATAAGTTTGCATGAGGACCAAGCCAATCCAACGAGTTTTAGTCGCAGTAAACGGACGGACGCTTTAAGCAGAGTCGTTATAACCTGGATTCTACTGTATAAAGTTGATGAGATCCATAACTGGCATTTAGCATGGGCGATACATATATTTTTTTGCTATTTAAATTCATGGTATCCCTGCTAGCATATATTATAAAATATAATTTTCATATTTTATCCGACAATTATTTCCTAAATTCCAATATGTTATGTTAATGCAATGTCTATGAAATTTTGCTAGCATATTTCTATGAGCATTAAGTTTTGAATGTTTCAATTTCAATTTGATAATACAAGTTTTTCCATAGAAAATATCTATTTATCAATCAATCTAAATTGGATTGGATCTATAAATGATAAGTCATAGAATCACTATATCATCATCATATATGTGTAGAGCTGCCATAGTAATAAAATAAAGATTTCTTCAATTTCAAACATTACTATATGTGGTATATCAAGGCGTTAAACTGTAACTATATGTTAAAGCGACTAACGGCAAATTTACTGAATCAATGAAATGTGCAATGAAATTGCAGTTTGTAATGCAATAAGCAATATAAGAAGAATATAATATAAACATATATGTATATCAATGTGTGTATATGTATAAGTGTGTGTGTGCGTGTGTGTGTGTGTATGTATGTGTGTGTTTGTGTATGTATTTTAATCCTTATAACTGCATAGACAATGCTAAAAGACAGTAGTCGCTGTCTGACTCGGCACAAAATTCGCCTTAATACGCTTCAAAATTACATTTTATTAACGCATGACACACACACAAACACACACACACACACACACACACAGGCAGAGATACACACTCACACATAGACAAACACACACACACACACACACACAAATATATATATATGTATATGCTCGCCTCCATTTAGACACTTGTCGTGTAGTTGGCAACACTTTCACTCCTCGCTCACGCTCAAGCTCACTCTCTCTCTCTCTCTCACACACTCTCTATCTCACTCTATTCGCACGCTCAACATTTATTTTCCTTGTTATTTCTTTGGCTCTGCTTCTCGGCACTTTATTGCGATTTAAATTCTCATTATCTTGTTGCAAGTATAAGTGTGTAAGTGTCTCTCTCCTATCTCTCTCTCTCTCCCTCTCCCTGTGTTTGTGTGTGAATAAAGGCTGTGAACAACTTTTTGCCACCTAATGATAAGTTATCTAATCTGCTTGTGTCTCACAGTGTGGGAGACAACAACTGTGAGAAATTTTCGCAAAATAATTTAATTATTAGTAAAGCTTCACAAAAAAAAAAAAAAAAAAAAATAGAGAAAAAACAGGCAAAAGAAAAGTGAAAGAAAAGCGCCCAAAAACAAAACCTAGATAAAAATTTATTTAAGTGAAAAAAACATATTAAATATATTATAGAAAAGAAAAGGAGAAAAAAAAAATTACAGCACACCGAATACTTGAATATTATACAAAAATTTTGCGGATTTCCATTACGAGAAAACACCCAAAAAAAAAAAAAAAAAAAACCTAGATAAAATTTATTTAAATTAAATCATACAAAAAGATAAAATAAAATAAAAATAAAAATAAAAATAAAATAAAATAAAAATAAAAATAAAATAAAATAAAAATAAAAATAAAAATAAAAATAAAAATAAAAAATAAAATAAAATAAAATAAAATAAAATAAAAATAAAATAAAAATAAAAAACAAAATACACCACACCGAATACTTGAATATTATACAAAAATTTTGTGGATTTCCATTACCAGAAAAATGGCCAAAAAAACAACATAGATAAAATTTATTAAAATTAAATCATAAAAAAAGATTTAAAAAAAAAATAATAATAATAATAAAAAAAATAATAATAATAATAAAAAAAATAATAATAAAAAAAATAATAATAAAAAAAAAAAATAAAAAAAAAATAATAGCACACCGAATACTTGCATATGCTACAACATTTGCGAAAATTTTATTTTGTTTTCAAAAAAAATTTTTTTTTGCACATTTTCTAGTGCTTCTACGAGTATAAGATTTTTTTCGACATTTTTTCGGAAAAAATAAATTTTAGATTTTTTGGGAATTTTTTTTAGCTGCTTTACAATATTTACAGGGTATTTTTTACGTACATGACATTAAATATAATTTAATAGTTTTTTTTTTTTTTAATTTTTTTTTACAACGTTTTTACTTCTTTTCTCATTTCTTTTTCTGCTGCTGCTGCCTAATAAAAATTTATTATTATAATTTTATTATTATAATTTCTTGAATGTTTTACAGTAGCTACAGGGTATAAAAATAGTTTAAAAAAATATATATAAAATAAAGAATAATATGAGCAACTAAATTGAAATTAAAAATGTGCGAAGCAGAGAGTGAGAAAATCTTTTGTTCACATGCTACTCTTGCTGCTACTGCTGCTACTGCTACTGTTGTCTGCCCAATGCACAATGTCATTAAAAATTTCGCAATATAATAGTTGTTGGAACTTTGTTATTGTAGTTGTTGTTGCTGCTGCTGCTGCTATTGTTGTTGTTGTTGTTATTGTTAGTGTTATCGCATTACGTAATAGTTTCAAGCGCTCTGCCATGCGCTAATTAATGACGTAAAATATTTGTACTTCATCATCATCGTCAGCGTTGTCGCCTAGGTGCGCCTAGCAGTCACAGGCAGCAGCAGCCAGCAGCAAGAACATGGAACGGCAAGCAACAGCAGCCAGCAGGCAGCCCAGCACCTGCCACTGTCGTACGTCTATCTCTCTCTCTCTCTCTCTCTCTCACTCTCTCTTTCTCTACATTTTTGCATGTCGTCAATTATGAAAAGTTTTTAGCACGCTCTCGACGACTACAGCGCGTCTATGTGTGTGTGTGAGCGTCTCTTCTAGCTGGCAGACTTCGCTCGTTAGTTGCCTAGCCGATGCTCAACAAGTAGACACAACGCACACACACACACATACACACCCAAACACTCAAACCCATACGAAAGCATACATACGCGCGAGTAGCGCGCATTGGGAGCTAACGGCACACAGTGCGCATACTTGATCTTATCTAAAGCACAGCAGAAGAAGTCTGATGCTGCCGCTACTGCTGCTGCTGCTGCTGCTGATACTGTGCCTCCTGCTGCTACTTCCGCAATTTCTGAAACATTTTGTTGCTTATTAAGTGCATATTAGATATCCAAATATACGTATACCTATATTTATATATATATATATATATATATATATATATATATATATATATATATATATATATATGCCTGATAACGAAAAATACGAATTAAAATGAAAGTATTTAAATTATTTTCTCATTGAATTTTAATTATTTTGATTTTAATTAATTTTTTAATATTATTATTATTATTAAATTTTAAGTAATTTAATTTAATTTAATTTTTAATTAATTTATTAATATTATTATTTAATTTTTAATTAATTTATTAATATTATTATTTAATTTTTAATTAATTTATTAATATTACTATTTAATATTTAATTAATTTATTAATATTATTATTTAATTCTAAATTGCTTTATTTAATTTGCAATTAAATTGAAATTTATATTAATTTTCTTTTATTTATTTATTTATATTTATTTATTTATTTATATTTATTTATTTATTTATTTATTTATATTTATTTATTTTATTTTTATAATTTAAATTTTACTAGTACTTGATAATTTTTCTTATGTTTTCTATTTTATTTATAATTTAATTTAATTTGAATTCATTTTGTAAATTCAATAATTTCAATTTAATTTTAATTAATTTTTGTTTTTTTTATGTATTTTCTTTTTTATTTTTCTTTCTGGAAATTAATTTTAATTTTGAAATTTTATGTTAATTATAATTAATTTTTTTAATTTTTAATTATATTGAATAAATTATTATTATTATTTTTTTTTAATTATTATTTTTATTTTTTATTATTATTATTATCTTTATTATTATTTTGATTTTTTTATTATTATTTTTATTTTTTATTATTATTTTTATTTTGTATTATTATTATTTTGATTTTTTATTATTATTATTTTTTATTATTATTTTTTAATTATTTCCTATTTGAATTCATTATATTTTTTATTTATTAATTTTTTTTAATTGAATTATTTCCTATTTTAATTGATTATTTTATTTGTTAAATTTTATACATAATTTTATTTGAATTTTTGCATGAAATTTCTTTGTGATGCAGTAAAAGTCGCAAAAACTATTTCATTTTAATATGAATAAAAAATACAGAGTATTTTTATAGTCAATACTAAATATAAAAATATTGGCATATATATTTTCATGCTACTTTTTTTGGTCTGTTTGCTCACATGAAACGTGTGAAAATTGTCATTTCCTTTTTCCTTTTTTTTGGTTGCTTAGAGTTTTTTTTTGTGTCATTTTTTTTGTTGCTCGGCCTTGTTTTTTTCTTTTGTCTCTTTTGCACTTGCTGCTGGTTTTTTTCTTGGCAAGCTAATCACCGAGTTGCCAGTGAAATTTTGGCAAGCTTCATAGTTAATACCTTTGATCCACACATAAGCTAAGCCGTCGCGACGCCCATTGCCTCTGTTTATCTTCTTTCCTGTCTCTCTCTCTCTCTCTCCATCTCTATCTTTCGCTGTCTCTTAGTCTTATTTTTTTTTTTTGTTTTTTGTCATACGGGCGCAGGTAGCTACTGTTTGGGGATTAGCTAGGATAATACCCTAGCCGGGGGCCAAATGATATTGTCCTTGGAACTTCAACTTCGACTAGAATTGTGTTGCCACAGCTGCTTTAATTAGTCGCTAATGTTAATAAATTTTCACGTGCACTGCACAAAATGAAATATAAAAACTTATTAAGTTATTCACTTTATTTTTTATTTATTTTTTTTTCTATATGAGCAACAGTAACAGGCAACAGCAACAGGCAACAGACACTACTATGTAGCTGTTGGCTGTCTATTCCAAACAGTTTTATGGCAACATACATTGAGCATGTTCATAATACTCTAAATTTAAAATGATTAAAAATTTAAGACTTTAAGCCTATATCTTACTATAAGCTAATGGGAATTTTGGAAAAAAAAAACCCTTCCGATCAAACATTTTGTTTATTTTATAAAAAACTTAAGCTTGTAACTGTAAACTATGTCAAATTTATGTTGAAAGTTGCCAAAAAGCAAGCTGCTAAAATTTTTACTAGTTTCCAACTAATATAAGAATTTGGAATCTTGGCAAATTGTGGGGTTTTTTTTTTTATAGAAAATGTGTTGGTTCTTAAGCAATACGTCGTCAGAAAGTCACAATAGATAAGTCGCACAGTGCCTTGCAATGTATTACTAAGTTTATTGGTGCTAAACGGAGCAGTAAAATCTTAATAGAATCAAGAAACTAATCATTCTAAAAACTAAATTTATATATGTAAAAACTTGTGCTATTAGCTTACAACTGCGTTTATTTCAATTCAAGAAATAAGCTGCTAAAATTTTACTACAATCGAAATACTATAACAGCTTGGAATCAATGAAATAAACTTTGGAAATTCAGGATTTTTTATGGAAAATGTAATTTCTGCTAAAGTTAGTCATCTGAAAATTCACTAAAGGCGAGATAAATACTGTTAAGCATGATCCTTGATCGGAATAATATATTACCAACGAAATTATAAAAACATATCTATCGAAAACTGCAACAATTTAAAGTTTAAGGATGCCAAAAAAAAAAAAAAAAAAAATTCAATGAAAATAGCTAAATGTATAAAATAGATAAATAAATGTAACAACACTAAATTTTTGTATGTTAATCTCAAGCTATGAAGCTTACAAATTTAATGCAAAAAAAAAAAAAAAAAAAAAAAACAATGAAAGAAAAATGAAAGAAAAATGTTAAATGTTTTACAATTTTCAAAAGGATTTTAAAGTGCAAATAAAATAGAAGAAAAATTAAAGCCTAAAGTAGTTTGTGTAACCACAAAACATCTTAAAAATTTGTTAAGCGAATGAAACAAAATAATTTGTAGGCTACAACACTATGACAAAAGAGACAGGAGACAATTGTCCCCCCAAAGGAATATTTTACTTAAATTGCAAAATAATAGAAACTGTGATGTGCTGTGCTGTGCTGTGAAAATGAAAATTATTGTGTAAATTGAGAAAATTTAATTGATGTAAGTAATTAAATTTTGCTGTAAATTACAATTGTAGTAGCATTTGCTTAGATTTTGATTTAACATACGAATGTTGGTTAACAAAAAAAAAAATTGATAAAACAAGGAGTGGGGAGGGATACTTTTTGCGGTGTCTTGTTGCAAGTTGAGATGATTGTGGTTATGCCACGAAAAATGGCAACATAACCACACGAATGTGGCAAGTAAATGTAATCATAACTGTAAATGTTTGCCATATTAACTTGTACAATTCAATGTCTCTGTGTATGTGTATGTGTGTGTTTTAGCCGCAATGAAGCAAAAGAAGTTCAAGAAAGAGCAGATGATGATGATGATGATGATGATAATGATGTTGATAATGATGAGGAAACAGTAGTAGAAGCTAAAGCCAAATCATCATCAGATGAAATCATTTCACACTTTTGCTGTTTACTTAAGCGTAAGTCAACTTTATGAATGTTCAACTAAGACAAACACACACACACACACACACACACACACAAAGAGAAAGACTGAGAGAGAGAGAAAGAGAAAGAGAAAGATATATATATATATACATATAGTAGTTACGAGTTGCACGTAACCAAAGTCACAAAATTGCAATAATTTTTGAGTAAAATTCGTCCTCAAAAACCGCAACGAACGACAATTTTGGCATTTTCACACTTTATGCGAGATGCCATGAGTATGAGTAAAAGAGAAACAGAAACAGAAAGAGAGAGAGAGAGAGAGAAAGAGAGAAAGAGTGTGAGTATATTGCAGATTAAGTAAAGCAAAACGCGAGCTGCCACCCCAAAAAGCATGAGCTGAGCATAACTGCAATGCCACGACACATGTGCAATATGTATTGCGCAATATGGACGGAATGTGCTATCAAAGATTTTCACATGGCTGATTTAACTTCCTATTCAAAGGGAGCGTAGAGCCGTCAACATACACACAGACAGAGAGAGAGCTAGCTAACAAGTTAAACAGTATAAGTGCAAGAAGTGATTGGAGCAAGACACAGAGAGAGTAAGAGGAGAGGATGACGTAAAAGACTTAATGATTTAACAGGCAACCAAAGACTAAAGACTTACTTAATATCCTACTAAGCAGTTAAGAAGAAGTAACTTGCAGTGATATCAGAAATAGGAAACCATAGAGAAAATAAATAAAAATAATGGTAAAAATAATTTATAAAACAAAATTATTTTTTAATAATGAAAGTTTCAAGTTTCAATCAAAAAATTCAATTTTTAAGCGATCCTGTCTATGGTAGCTATATAATATATTAAATCGATTTTGAATACAATTTGGTTAATACGAAGGAATTCTAACCAAACTTAAGTCCTGTCAATTTCAGTCACATAACTTGATAGACAAGAAAATTTTTCATACAAAAATCAAATTCCAAAGCGATCCTTTCTATGGCAGCTGTATGATATAGTTGCCCAATTCAATCCAAAATTGGTTGACATGTGAGAATTTTAACCAAACTTAATTCCTGTCAATTTCAGTCACATAACTTGACAGACCAAAAAATTTGTCATACAAAAATCAAATTCCAAAGCGATCCTTTCTATGGCAGCTGTATGATCTAGTTGCCCAATTCAATCCAAAATTGGTTGACATGTGGGATGCCTAACCAAACTTAAATCCTTTCAATTTCAGTCACATAGCTTAACAAATAAGAATGTTTTTCATACAAAAATCTGATGCCAAAGCGACCCTTTCTATGGCAGCCGTATGATCTAGCGGCCTAATTTAAATCAAATTTAGTTAACATGTTGGAATTCCTTCCAAATTTAATTCCTGTCAATTTCAGCCATATAACTTGACAGGCAAGAAAATTTTCCATACAAAAATCTAATTCCAAAGTGATCCTTTCTATGGCAGCTATATAATATAGTTGCCCAATTTAAACCAAAATTGGTTGACATGTGGGATGCCTAACCAAACTTAAATCCTGTCAATTTCAGTCACATAACTTGACAAACAAATAAATTTTTCATACAAAAATCAAATTCCAAAGTGATCCTTTCTATGGCAGCTATATGATATAGTTGCGCAAACCGGCTATATTTGACTCGTACACAGCGTAGAACAACAACAAAAAAATTAGATATGCCAAATTTCATGCATTTAGCTTTAAGAAATTAAAAAACTTTTATGTTCATGAATATATACAAAATATATTATAGGATCTATTATACCTAATACTGAGCGTTACTAAATATAGTTGAAAATGAATATAAACAATTTGCAAGGGTATTGAAAGGCATTTGAAACGACTATGAATTGAAACTATAAAAGACACGCATAACGACACGCACATGCATGTAGAGACAAGCATATTTACATAAGTATTCATAAATACTATTTACATGTGTCTGTCACTGTGTGTGTGTGTGTGTGTATGTGTGTGTGTGTATTGCTCCACACAGACTACAATCGAAGTGTAATAACAATTGAGATTTCCGCATAATTTCAACCATTTTTCACACTATTTTTTCATTTTATTTTATTTTTTTTTTATGGATTTATAGAAAGAGCAAAGAAAATATGGATATAAAATGATTTCAAATGCAAAAGATGCCTGTACTTATAGTCAGCTCTTAAAGTATCGTAAACTCACAGACAGAGACAGAGATAAAGAGAGAGAGAGAGAGAGAGAGACACATTCATGCATAACAAATACCTTTTGCTACTTTTGCTAATCAAATCGAGCGCCAAAAAATTGTTGTTATTGTTCGACAAGCAAAAAAAAAAAAAAAAAATGAAGAAAAAAAATATGAGAAGAAAAAATATGAAAAAATGTGCAAAAGCTGCTCAGCTGCTAAAACTTGAGCCTGATGCTCTTTACACTAGCTTAACTGTCTTAAGCATGCTATCTCTATCGCACACACACACACACACACATACATTTATCTATTTGTCTTGCTCACACGCTTACGAATATTCTTTGCTTGTGGGTCAATGGGCAAACGTTGAGCTGCATGAAATGATTGAATGAAAGCAAATATATATAAAGAAAGACAGAGAAAGAAAGAGAAAGAGAGAGTGTGAGAGAGAGAGAGAGAAACACACCTGACAACAAACATCATGGAAAGCAATGACAAGAAAAAATTGCTATAAATATATTTTTCGGTATGAAAAGTATGCAAACAAAATTGGCATATAGCATACATATAGCAGATAAAGTGTAGAGTGAAGCATAAGGCGCTGAGCACCAATGGAGTTTGCTGCCTGAAAAAGGCAGCAGTCAGTACACACACAGACACAGACACACACACAAACACATACACATATACATCGTCATCTACTGTCAGCGCTTTTCAAAAGACGTGATCGATCTTTCGACAAATGCAAAATGTGCTGCAACTAGAGCAAAAAAAAAAAAAAAAAAAATGTGAAAAATGAGAAGAAAAAAAAATAGAAAGAAAAAAAAAATAAAGCATAAATATATAAAAGATGAGAGTGAGAGTGAAGGAGAGAGAGAGAGAGAGAGAGAGAGAGAGAGAAATTAAGGTGCCATTGAAGAGAGAGAGAGAGAGCTACAGTTAGCAAGTGCTATAGATAAAGAGGCGCTACTGTGCGTCCAAACTGAGAGAAAAACAAGTAAGAAAGTTATAGTCGACTATATAATACTCGGTGCCCAAAGATATATTATATATTTATATTTAAAAAATATTAATTTAATTTATAAAAATAAAAAATAAAAAAAAAAAAAAAATCGTTTCGAGAATCGAACCGCGGACCTCATGCACGCGAGTTCAACCTTCTAACCACTGAGCCACAGTCTTTACAAGTGTGAGAAAGAAAAAACACTAAGTTAATGTTGCCGTCGTGTAGGCTGAGAGCAGCAACAGCAGGCAAGCGTACGCTATAGAGACGCCGCTCAAACTTTGATATTTGAAATGTGTATAACTTCCATGTTAATTATCCGATCTGTATCAAATTTTCACACAACGTATAACTTCCATGTTAATTATCCGATCTGTACCAAATTTTCACACAACATCCAGATAAACATTATTTAACTTTGTACCAAAATTCAGTCATGTAGCTTAGCTGTGTGTGGGTGCTGTAGTGTGTTGAAAATGATTTTCATTGATTTGTGAAGGCGTTGGAGGGCGTGGCAAAAATCCAAAATAAACTTGAGCTGCCTGCAACTAATACAAACACTTTGGAAAAATAAATGAAGTCTCTAGCTCTTATAGCCTTCGAGATCTGTGTGTTCATACGGACGTACAGACGGCTAATGATCCTGAGTCAGAATATATATACTTTATGGGATCGGCCACGCCTCCTTATGTGTGTTATATACATTTGCTACTGTCACAAAGTCAATATACTCTTGATACCCAATGGGCACCGAATATGAAAACAGAAGTAGAATGAGGAAAAGCTATAGAGAGAGAGAAAGAGCGATGCAGGATGCAGAGAAGTTCTTTAACGGTTAGAACTCACTAAAAAATAGTGAACATTACACAAGGAGACAGAAAGAAAGAGAAAGCGACAGAGAGAGAGAGAGAGAGAGAGAGAGATATAGAGAGAGAGAATTGCAGTTAAAGCTAAGTTGTTTGCGAGGCAATCTTCAATTATTGTTGTTATTGTACTTTTATACCCGTCAGACTTTGGCTAGAGCGGCTATTTTAATGAATTTTCTGGCATTAGCAAATATACATATGTATATATAAAGCTCATAAGTAGGCGTGGTATACCCTATAAAATATCAAAAATTTATTGTAGCATATTTGCACTTCTGCCCCATAGGACCAACACATTGTCTATGAGAACTATGAAAACTGCAGACTTTCCGGGTATCTTATAGTCAAGCACATTTTGATTATAAATTTCTTAACTTTCTTTATTTTATTTTTAGGTTACAAAACAAAGAAAGAGAAACAAAAAAAAACTTGCACTCGTCTAAGAATTAAAATGGTTGGAAAACACGCGCGCACAACGCTCAACGCGCGCTCAGGTGTCGCTTTTGGCAGAAGTTTTGGCTGCCGTTGCTGCTGCCGGTGCTGCTGCCAAAAGTTTGCATAGCGCAAACAACAAAATGCTCGACAGCCATGCTCACGCCCCTTTGTGTTCCTCTCATGCGTCCTCTCACTATCTCTCCCTATCACTCTCTCTCTCTCTCTCTCTCTCTCTTTATTTTTTTCTCTTTCTCTCCCCTTGACTCGATTTTTTACATACATATGTGCGGCATATATTATATTAGACTAGACAATTATAGGGTAGCCAATGTGTGTGTATCGATAACATAACTATCGATAATAGATATATGTATATCGATAACACATACATGTGTATCGATAACATAACTATCTAAAATATACACATGAATATCGGTAACTGATATATGCATATCGATAGCAAAACTATCGATAATATATATATCGATCACAAAACTATCGATAATATATATATCGATCACAAAATTATCGATAATATATATCTATCACAAAACTGTCGATAACTTACATATGTCTATCGGTTATATAACTATCGATAACATCATATATATATAAATATATATCGATAACATAACTATCGACAACAGATATATGTAAATCGATCAAATAACAATATAAATATCGATAACATCATATGTATATCGATAACATAACTGTCGACAGTCAAAGATATTACAAATTTTACAGTGTATTATAAAAAAGTAATAAAAAAAATTATTGTAGCTGTTATCTTCAACTTTATAGGGTATCTGCCAGCACATCAGTTACATATATTGCTTTAAAAAATTGATAGTGCGAATTTAAAGAGGAATTATTAAACAATTTTTATGTTAATTTCAATCAGACTATTTGCTTGTTTTTTTTTTACAGGGTATCTACTAACACATACAAACTGAAATTTTGTCGAGCTATTTCAATTTTAATTCTTGAAATTTGCTTTGTTTTTTGGTCTTGGTCATCGCCTCAAAGTGAAGCAAAGCAAACTTTACACTATGCTTATTTTCTAGGGTATCTTTTAGTTGTGCTTAGTTTGTTGTACGTTGGGTTTATGTTTGTTTGCCTGTTTGCCAGATTGTTTGTTTGTTTGAGTTGTTGTTAGAATTATTTTTTGCACTAACGTAAAGCCGCATCATGTACAACGAAGAGTGCAAGAGAGATGGAAAGAGAAGGAGTAAGAGAAAGAGAGAGACAGTAGATAGGAATAGAAGTATGTTCATATCCTGGCATGTTCTTGTCTTGTTTGCAAATACATATGAAAAGCAAACATGCATAGATTTAATGCAGCTCACACTCTCTCTCTCTCTTTCTCTTTCTCTCTCTCTCTCACACGCTCAGTCTGTCTCGCTCTATGACGCTGTCTTCGTTCAACATCAACATCCTTTTGCACAAATTTTTTGACAATTGCACTGTTTCCTTCCCTAAGACTTTTCATTGTACTATGTCTATCTATTTCACTCTCTCACTCTCTCGCTCACTCTCTTTCTCTCTCACTGTCTGTCTCCTGCTGTGAGGTCTGTGACCTAACTGCAAGCATCCTACGTCGTCACCGTCATCTTAAAACATTTCAAATATTGGCTCATTCACTGTGTCTGCCCATTGTTATACCCCGTACCCATAGTATACAGCGGGTATACTGACACTATTAATAGGCATTAGGCAGTCCTCCTAATCAGCAACAACAACATAGACAATTGGTCCTACTCTACATAGGAACAACTCAAACTCTGTGACCATAACGTAGAGTCTTTAAATTTTTATTTTGAAAATTGGATGATAATCATGAAAATTGTCGATCAAGTTACGCTTACCGGGTATTTTACCGTCGTGCATATATAGACTGTTGCTTTGCTTACTTGTTTTCTTACTAGCAAATTGCCTTTGCTTTTGCCTTTACCTTTGCCTGTTGCCGTTTACACTTTTCTTTCCCCTTTCCCCTTTGCTTTTTCTATTTTATCTTTGCGCTTAACTTACTTTAAGATTTTTTCATATTTATAAAAAAATTTTTCACAACTACATTTTTATTCGCCTAGCATTTAAATGATTATAATGACAAATTTAAAAGTTCAACTGAACAGCAGTCTATCTATGAGTACTACTAAAATATATTTTCTATCAAAAATTTCTAATCATTGTAACATTGCAACGTTTCCTGTTTTCACTTTTATTTTGTGAAAATAAAAAATTTATCGTTTTTTTTTTGACATTTTAAATTTCTTCTAGATTTTTATTTTTTTTCAATTAATTTAGCTTTGCTTTAAGTCTCTTCGGACTTTGGACGAACGGTCCGGTACGAAAATAATAAATAAAATAAATAATAACGAAAATAATAACGAAAATAATGAAAATAAAAATTTTGTCGTTTTTTTTTTTTACATTTTAAATTTCTTCTAGATTTTTGATTTACCTTTGTTTTAAGTCTCTTCGGACTTTGGACGAACGGTTCGTTCCGACATTGAGGTTTTTCGTATGAAAAAATTTGTTATTTTTTAAGCTAAACGCTTGAAACTTTACATAATCGAACTGCTTTTGCTTAAAGTCGGATAACTTTATCATATAGTCACCTCTAAAGTCCAAAATATATATGTTGAAATTTTCCCTAAAATTATTTTAAGTTTAAATTGAAATTTTTAAAAATTTCTTTTAAAATTTTATGCTTAAACATTTTCTGTGTCAGTCTCAGGTAAATCTTGTGCACTTGCTTAAAGCCAAAAAAAAAAAAAAAAAAGCCTTCAGAAAGTTATGTAAAAAGCTGAAGAGTATGTGTAAGGGAAGATTGGGGAGAGGGAGAGGGGAGTGGTGAATGTCGAACAAAGTTGGATAGCCATATAGTAGTAGTAGTAGTAGTAGTAGTAGGTGCTGCCAACTTGTCTTTTGCATGCAGCACACAGTGACTGTCAAACGTCAACTGACACCGCATACAACATACAAACATACATATATGAAGAGAGATAGAGATAGAGAGAAGTGAAAGAGAGAGAGATAGAGAGAAGTGAAAGAGAGAGAGATGACTTTTTGCTTGAGAAGGTTTTAAAGTTGTTGTTGTTTTTTTTTTTTGCATGTTTTTTTGTAGAACACGTAGAAGACTATTTCTTCTTTTTTTTTTTTTTTTTGGGGAGAGGGAACTGAAAAGGGATTGACAGACACGACAGATGAATATATATCGTGTAGATATATGAATATATATATATATATATATTCACAGTTGACAGCGCTGAGCTGAGGTAGGCGAATGATATAAACTTAATTGCGGAAATTGGGTTAAAAAACTTTGACACATGTGCGGGTTAAACAAATTTATACGCGCTTCTTCTCTTGCGTGCCTTACTCTATTCGTATGTGTATGTATGTGTGTGTGTGTGTGTGTGTGAATTGTGGGTGATGTCGTACATTGACTTTGCTTAAGCCAGCAGCATTTTGCAGCACTCCTAACGTTGAGGCCAGCCAACAACAACAAGAACAACAACATGGTGAAAGTTTTCACACACGTCGCAGCTCCCTGCTGCCACCACACATCCTATAATATCGCTGGCCTGCGCGCCCTTGAAGCGCTTTCCCTTTGCTGTCGCCTTTTTCCCCTATTATTTTATTTGATTTCCTTTTTTTTTTTTTTTTTGGCCCCGTTGTAATGCAATTTTATTTCATTTCATTGAAGGCAAAACTTTTCTCTTCGAATTCTTTTACTTTTACTTTGGTTTTTCTCTCTCTCTCTCTCTCTGTTTGCATACCCTAAGCACATAGACAATTGGGGTATGACAGACTGCTCATATAACTGAACATTTCAAAATTGTTTTTCAAATTACAGGGTATTTTTCTATTTGAGCTACTTCGACTTATTGTCACTTTTGTCTGCCATGCTTCAATTTATACTTTGATTTTTATGCTGCTGCATGACAAGAATTTGTCTTTAAAATCTGCAAGCCTCAAAAAAAAAAATCTCAAAACTTTCATATTGCGCCCACTGTGGCACATACAGACGCGAACAAGCAGACAGACAGACAGCCAGACCAGAGCAGAGAATGAAACGACAATATATGCAAATCTTTGATGTAAGTAATAATTTCCTTCCCCTATAGTAAGAAAAACTTTCGTATTGTAAATTATGAGCGTGTCGAATCTCTTGCTTTTAGCAAAAAAAAAAAAAAAAAAAAAAAAAAAACTTTTTGACTTGCAGAAATAGAGAGAGAGAGAGAGAGAGAGAGAGTATGTGAGTAACATATGCATAAGTAAGTACTAAGTAAGGTAATCAGTTAGAATATAAATAATAGCATCAGATACCAGAGGCGCGCATTCAATTCTTCGACATTGTGCGCGACACATTGCAAAAGGAAATATTCAATCAAGCTACAGATAAGATTTGTGCTCCTCGTTGCTGGAACTATATACCGTATGGCTAAGGCCCAAAACTAATCATTTTAATAGAACTTTCATTTCGATGCAGCATGTAAAGATTTTTCCGAATTTTTTCGAATATTTAATATTATCTTTAATATTAGCAGCCCCCAATGCAATATAATTTGATAGAACTACAGAGTTTATGCATAAATATTTGACAATTTATAAATTTTAATACTAAAGATATAGTAATCCGATCAAATGTATCCGATCTATTTAATTTCTTGAAAATCCAAAAATTTCCAATACTTTCTGCTTTTATCTATACAATATAGTAATCTGATCTGATCTATAAATTAATAATTTTACCTAGGAATTGTCGAAACAGACGCGAATAACGTTAACAAATAAATAAATATTATAAATAATATTAAATAATATGTAAATAATAGTAGCTATAGTTATCCGATCCGATTCTACAGAATATAGATCATCTAAAATTGCTTACTTAATACTTAAGTAGTACAATCTATCAAAAATCGATTCTATTCCGATTTGTCAATGCTTCGTTTGGTTTGAAAGCAAAACTTGTTGAAACTTTATGATGTCGCAAAACAGTTTTGGATCAGACAACTATAACTATATCATATAGACAAATCGGAATAGAATCGATTTTTGATTAATCTTTGCATAAATTGTACTACTTAAGTATTAAGTAAGCAATTTTAGATGATCTATATTCTGTAGAATCGGATCGGATAACTATAGCTACAATTATTTACATATTATTTAATATTATTTATAATATTTCTTTATTTGTTAACGTTATTCGCGTCTGTTTCGAGAATTCCTAGGTAAAATTATTAATTTATAGATCAGATCAGATTACTATATTGTATAGATAAAAGCAGAAAGTATTGGAAATTTTTGGATTTTCAAGAAATTAAATAGATCGGATACATTTGATCGGATTACTATATCTTTAGTATTAAAATTTATAAATTGTCAAATATTTATGCATAAACTGTAGTTCTATCAAATTATATTGCATTGGGGGCTGCTAATATTAAAGATAATATTAAATATTCGAAAAAATTCGGAAAAATCTTTACATGCTGCATCGAAATGAAAGTTCTATTAAAATGATTAGTTTTGGGCCTTAGCCATACGGTATATAGTTCCCACAGGAGCACAAATCTTATCTGTAGCTTGATTGAATATTTCCTTTTGCAATGTGTCGCGCACAATGTCGAAGAATTGAATGCGCGCCTCTGGTATCTGATGCTATTATTTATATTCTAACTGATTACCTTACTTAGTACTTACTTATGCATATGTTACTCACATACTCTCTCTCTCTCTCTCTCTCTCTCTCTCTATTTCTGCAAGTCTGAAAAAGTTTTTTTTTTTTTTTTTTTTTTGCTAATACAGTTTTGAAAAGCAAGAGATTCGACACGCTCATAATTTACAATACGAAAGTTTTTCTTACTATAGGGGAAGGAAATTATTACTTACATCAAAGATTTGCATATATTGTCGTTTCATTCTCTGCTCTGGTCTGGCTGTCTGTCTGTCTGCTTGTTCGCGTCTGTATGTGCCACAGTGGGCGCAATATGAAAGTTTTGAGATTTTTTTTTTGAGGCTTGCAGATTTTAAAGACAAATTCTTGTCATGCAGCAGCATAAAAATTGAAGCATGGCAGATAAAAGTGACAATAAGTTGAAGTAGCTCAAATAGAAAAATACCCTGTAAATTGAAAAACAATTTTGAAATGTTCAGTTATATGAGCAGAGTCTGTCATACCCCAATTGTCTATGTGCTTAGGGTATGCAAACAGAGAGAGAGAGAGAGAGAAAAACCAAAGTAAAAGTAAAAGAATTCGAAGAGAAAAGTTTTGCCTTCAATGAAATGAAATAAAATTGCATTACAACGGGGCCAAAAAAAAAAAAAGGAAATCAAATAAAATAATAGGGGAAAAAGGCGACAGCAAAGGGAAAGCGCTTCAAGGGCGCGCAGGCCAGCGATATTATAGGATGTGTGGTGGCAGCAGGGAGCTGCGACGTGTGTGAAAACTTTCACCATGTTGTTGTTGTTGTTGGCTGTCCTCAACGTTAGGAGTGCTGCAAAATGCTGCTGGCTTAAGCAAAGTCAATGTACGACATAGAGCTTCTAAACGTGTTCTCAACAAAAAAACATGCAAAAAAAAAAACAACAACAACTTTAAAACCTTCTCAAGCAAAAAGTCATCTCTCTCTCTTTCACTTCTCTCTATCTCTCTCTCTTTCACTTCTCTCTATCTCTATCTCTCTTCATATATGTATATGTTTGCTATGTTGTATGCGGTGTCAGTTGAGAAAACGTTGAGCATCACTGTGTGCTGCATGCAAAAGACAAGTTGGCAGCACCTACTACTACTACTACTACTGTTACCACCGGCTATCCAACTTTGTTTTGTAGTCCACCACTCCCCTCTCCCTCTCCCCAATCTTCCCTTACACATACTCTTCAGCTTTTTACATAACTTTCTGAAGGCTTTTTTTTTTTTTTTTTTGGGCTTTATGCACTGAGACTGACACAGAAAATGTTTTAAGCATAAAATTTTAAAAGAAATTTTTAAAAATTTCAATTTAAACTTAAAATAATTTTAGGGAAAATTTCAACATATATATTTTGGACTTTAGAGGTGACTATATGCTGACTATATGATAAAGTTATCCGACTTTAAGCAAAAGCAGTTCGATTATGTAAAGTTTCAAGCGTTTAGCTTAAAAAATAACAAATTTTTTTCATACGAAAAACCTCAATGTCGGAACGAACCGTTCGTCCAAAGTCCGAAGAGACTTAAAACAAAGGTAAATCAAAAATCTAGAAGAAATTTAAAATGTAAAAAAAAAAAACGATAAATTTTTTATTTTCATTATTTTCGTTATTATTTATTTTATTTATTATTTTCGTACCGGACCGTTCGTCCAAAGTCCGAAGAGACTTAAAGCAAAGCTAAATTAATTGAAAAAAAATAAAAATCTAGAAGAAATTTAAAATGTCAAAAAAAAAACGATAAATTTTTTATTTTCACAAAATAAAAGTGAAAACAGGAAACGTTGCAATGTTACAATGATTAGAAATTTTTGATAGAAAATATATTTTAGTAGTACTAATAGATAGACTGCTGTTCAGTTGAACTTTTGGATTTGTCAATTTAATCATTTAAATGCTGGGCGAATAAAAATGTAGTTGTGAAAAATTTTTTTTATAAATATGAAAAAATCTTAAAGTAAGTTAAGCGCAAAGATAAAATAGAAAAAGCAAAGGGGAAAGGGGAAAAGGGGAAAGAAAAGTGTAAACGGCAACAGGCAAAGGTAAAGGCAAAAGCAGTTGATGTTGAACGAAGACAGCGTCATAGAGCGAGACAGACTGAGCGTGTGAGAGAGAGAGAGAAAGAGAAAGAGAGAGAGAGAGTGTGAGCTGCATTAAATCTATGCATGTTTGCTTTTCATATGTATTTGCAAACAAGACAAGAACATGCCAGGATATGAACATACTTCTATTCCTATCTACTGTCTCTCTCTTTCTCTTACTCCTTCTCTTTCCATCTCTCTTGCACTCTTCGTTGTACATGATGCGGCTTTACGTTAGTGCAAAAAATAATTCTAACAACAACTCAAACAAACAAACAATCTGGCAAACAGGCAAACAAACATAAACCCAACGTACAACAAACTAAGCACAACTAAAAGATACCCTAGAAAATAAGCATAGTGTAAAGTTTGCTTTGCTTCACTTTGAGGCGATGACCAAGACCAAAAAACAAAGCAAATTTCAAGAATTAAAATTGAAATAGCTCGACAAAATTTCAGTTTGTATGTGTTAGTAGATACCCTGTAAAAAAAAAACAAGCAAATAGTCTGATTGAAATTAACATAAAAATTGTTTAATAATTCCTCTTTAAATTCGCACTATCAATTTTTTAAAGCAATATATGTAACTGATGTGCTGGCAGATACCCTATAAAGTTGAAGATAACAGCTACAATAATTTTTTTTATTACTTTTTTATAATACACTGTAAAATTTGTAATATCTTTGACTGTCGACAGTTATGTTATCGATATACATATGATGTTATCGATATTTATATTGTTATTTGATCGATTTACATATATCTGTTGTCGATAGTTATGTTATCGATATATATTTATATATATGTATATATGATGTTATCGATAGTTATATAACCGATAGACATATATAAGTTATCGACAGTTTTGTGATAGATATATATTATCGATAATTTTGTGATCGATATATATATTATAGATAGTTTTGTGATCGATATATATATATTATCGATAGTTTTGTGATCGATATATATATATTATCGATAGTTTTGCTATCGATATGCATATATCAGTTACCGATATTTATATGTATATTTTAGATAGTTATGTTATCGATACACATGTATGTGTTATCGATATACATTTATCTATTATCGATAGTTATGTTATCGATACACACACATTGGCTACCCTATAATTGTCTAGTCTTATATAATATATGCCGCACATATGTATGTAAAAAATCGAGTCAAGGGGAGAGAAAGAGAAAAAAATAAAGAGAGAGAGAGAGAGAGAGTGATAGGGAGAGATAGTGAGAGGACGCATGAGAGGAACACAAAGGGGCGTGAGCATGCCTGTCGAGCATTTTGTTGTTTGCGCTATGCAAACTTTTGGCAGCAGCACCGGCAGCAGCAACGGCAGCCAAAACTTCTGCCAAAAGCGACACCTGAGCGCGCGTTGAGCGTTGTGCGCGCGTGTTTTCCAACCATTTTAATTCTTAGACGAGTGCAAGTTTTTTTTTGTTTCTCTTTCTTTGTTTTGTAACCTAAAAATAAAATAAAGAAAGTTAAGAAATTTATAATCAAAATGTGCTTGACTATAAGATACCCGGAAAGTCTTCATAGTTCTCATAGACAATGTGTTGGTCCTATGGGGCAGAAGTGCTTTATATATACATATGTATATTTGCTAATGCCAGAAAAGTCATTAAAATAGCCGCTCTAGCCAAAGTCTGAGAACAGGGTATAAAAGTACAATAACAACAATAAGTTGAAGATTGCCTCGCAAACAACTTAGCTTTAACTGCAATTCTCTCTCTCTATATCTCTCTCTCTCTCTCTCTCTCTCTCTGTCGCTTTCTCTTTCTTTCTGTCTCCTTGTGTAATGTTCACTATTTTTTAGTGAGGTCTAACCGTTAAAGAACTTCTCTGCATCCTGCATCGCTCTTTCTCTCTCTCTATAGCTCTTCCTCATTCTACTTCTGTTTTCATATTCGGTGCCCATTGGGTATCAAGAGTATATTGACTTTGTGACAGTAGCAAATGTATATAACACACATAAGGAGGCGTGGCCGATCCCATAAATTATATATATTCTGACTCAGGATCATTGACCATTGTGTACGTCCGTATGAACACACAGATCTCGAAGGCTATAAGAGCTAGAGACTTC